>JZKD02S1578952.1:0-10271 GCA_000966675.3 Picea glauca
CAGCACCAAGAAATGCGACAGAGGTTAGATCAATTATGGGTCCTTCCACTTATTACCAAATATTCATAAAAGAGTTTTCAAAGATTCTAAGCCCAATCACTTCTTTGCAAAAGAATGGAATGAAATTTGAATGGACTTCCAAGTGTGAAGACTCCACAATTTTATGGTAATATCAGACCCGAGGTCTCCCGAATCAACATCAGATCTAGTAAATTCTATCCCTAAATCCGTGGTAAGATTAGAAAATTTTTATGATTTGCATGATAAATTCAAGAAATCAATAAATTGTAAAACAAATAGTTCTTCCTTGACCCATGAAAAAGTAAATCTAGGGACTAAAGATAATCCACAATGTATTAATCTGGGAACGGGATGTTTCGAGCAATAGAGGTCAGCCTTTATAAAACTGTTTGAATAATTCAAGGATGTCTTTGATTGGACATACAATGATTTAAAAAAAATTGACCCTAATATTATACAACACATCATCCCCATGAAACCCCAGACTCAACCTTTTCAACAGAAGCTGAGAAAGATGCACCCTAAGCTCGAACCAATGGTCAAGAAAAAACTAAACAAACACATCTTCCCAGTAAGACACACACAATGGGTATCTAATATTGTCCCTGTACGGAAGAAAAGTGGTGAATTCGAATCTGTGTCCATTTTTGAAACTTAAACCGAGCGTCTGACAAAGACAATTATCTTGTTCCTCCAATGGAACAAATTCTCCAGCAAGTATCTGGTTCTGAAAGATTTTCACTACTAGACGGTTTTTCAGGGTACAACCAGGTCCTCATGTCTCCCCTAGACCAATTGAAAACCACTTTCCGTACCCCATGGGGTACCTACACCTACAGGAAAATGCCTTTTGGACTTATAAATGTTGGGGCCACTTTCCAGAGATCCATGGATATTGCTTTTCACGGTCTCATCAATCAATCTGTAGTGGTCTATCTTAATCATGTTACTGTTTTCTCCAAAAATGAGATAGATCACTTATCCCATATGAGGTCTGTTCTACAATGATGTCGCAAGTACGACATATCTCTAAATCCTAAGAAGTCTATCTTTGTAGTAGAACAAGGAAAAATTCTCGGATTCATAGTATCCAATGAAGGGATGATTATTGATCCTGAAAGAACTCAAGCCATTGCCAAGCTTCCTCCCACCTCCTCCAAAAAATCCATGCAATCTTTTCTAGGTCAAATAAATTTTGTCAAAAGGTTTGTCCCGAGTTTTTCAGAAATGGTAAGGCCATTGCAAAACTTAATAAAAAAGGATGTTCAATATCATTGGCGACCGTAATAAAGTCAAGCTTTTGACTCCATCAAAAAATCCATAGTGGAGGCTCCCTCCCTAATGAGCCCTGATTTTTTACAAGATTTCACTCTTTATACGTTCGCCTTTAATCGATCTTATGCCATTGTGCTAACCCAAAAGAATGTTGAAAGCAACGAAATTCCCATTGCCTTTATGAGCTCAACCTTCAAGGGAGCAGAGTTTAATTACTTGGCTGTAGATCAACATGCTTATGTTGTTTTTAAAGCAGTAAAACATTTTAGATCATATCTACTAAAATCCAGAACTAAAGTCATTGTGCCTTACCCTGCTGTCAGAAACTTGTTAATACAAAAGGAACTGGGTGAAAAAATGGAAAATTGGATGACATTGTTACAAGATTATGACCTCAAGATTACCCCTACGCAAATTGTTAGAGGCCAAGGTCTATGTAAATTAGTGGTTGATTCAGTTGAAGAGTAGCAGAGTCAAATAAATGTTTTAACTGAAAATCGGCGTAGTCCAAGTCAAATCTGTTGTGCACAAGATGTTGTTAATTCTTGGTTTGATGACATTAAGTTTTATCTAACACAGGGTTCTACTCCTTGCCATATTTATCCAAAAAAGAGAAGGGCATTAAGACTAAAATCTGCACCATTCCAGCTGGAAAATGGCGTATTATTCCATAAAATTTTTGATGAAGTCCTTTGGCATTGTCTGGAAAGAGATGAAGCAAATAAAGTGTTATATGAATTGAATACAGAAGAAGCTAGTGGGCACTTCGGTGGAGACACTACTTCTCACAAAGTATTAAAATCAGGGTACTATTGGCCCACGTTATTCAAGGATGCCCATACATTATGTCATAAATGCATGATCTGTCAAAAGGCTTCTGGACGAGTGCAGAAGGCAACATTTCTGCTGCAACATGTTTCGGTAGATTTCCCTTTTCAGGAATGGGGTCTTGACATCATTTTCCCTATCAACCCCACTTCCTCATAGTATCATAAATACATCATTACATCGACAGACTATTTTACCAGATGGTCCGAGACTGCACCATTAAAAGTGGTAAACACCAGTCTGGTAATATCTTTCCTTAATTCAAACATCATTACTCGATTCGGTATTCCTGAATGTTTGGTCTTCGATAATGTTGCCTATTTTTCATCCCTCGATATGAGTGCCTTTTCTTTAGAAAAAGGGATAAAATTGAAATATTCTGCCAGCTATTACCCCCAAGGAAACAGTTTAGCAAAATCAACAAACAAAAACCTTATCAAAATCATAAAGAGGACAGTTTCTGAAAACCACAAAAACTGGCACAACGAGCCTTTTAATGCAATCTGAGCTGATAGGATGACTCCAAAAACCGTTGTTGGTAATTCCCCCTTCTTTCTCGTCTATGGAAGAGAAGCAATTCTCCCTCCTCATGTCATGCTTCCCTCACTGCAATTATCAAAGAAAGTTCAGGAAGAGAATTGTCCTCCTCTTGAAATTCGCATTAACGCTTTGTTAAAATTAGAGGACGTAAGAACACGAGCAAAAGAAAGATTGAATCAGCATCAACGTATTGTTAAAAGCTGGTTTGATTCAATTTCTGCCTCGGATAGGAATTTCGAGGTGGGAGATTTAGTGCTCAAATGGGATAAACCTCATGAAGGAAAAGGGGAACATTCCAAGTTCCAAAATCTGTGGTTAGGACCCTTCTTGATCACTGAGAAACTAGGTCCCATCTCTTTCCACCTGCAAAATTTAGAGGGACAGCTAGACACCTTCCCGATGAATGGCCAAGCTCTCAAAAGGTATTTTTCATGACGAGTCCCAGATGCATCTTTTGTACATATTTTTTTATTTTTTTTTATTTTGTTTTGTTTTCTGGTTTTTGCTTCTGCTTCAATTTTCTTTTGTTGTTTGTTTTTATCGCTTTTCGGTTAAAACATGTTTGTATCATAGTTTATTTCAAGGAGGGAAACCATAATGCCTCATCTTAAAACAGTATTCAAGGGCTGTTAGAGAATCAATTGCTGTAATTTTCCTGAAACACGGACCAACTAAAGAAGTTACTCTGTTCAGAATAGATTTTGTGGTTTCACTTTACAATTATGAGCAGACACGACTATCATTAAAATCTCTTTACATTGTCCCTGATTTTAAGAAAGCAACTCAAGGATGCCTTCCTGTCCTCAAAAAATTAGTTTCATCAGTAAAATATTTTCAGATCATGATAAAGGTTATCAAGCAAAAAATTAAAAGTCTAGAAAATAACAAGTGTTGTAAAAACCGGAATTTTCAGCATCACCGCGCTCTTCTGAATGTCTTTAAATTTATATCAGATTGTGAATAATTTATCGAGAGAGTTATGGGAAGTGTTTTTAAACCCACCGATATACTAAATAGGTATGTTGGCAACGGGTAAATGCATGCATGATTCCAAGACAACTTTGTTGGGGTACTGAACAGGCCCGCTGGCAGCGAAGCAATGTCGGGTTCAAGAAAAATTCTCAGGTATAAATTATGATATTGTTCATAAGAATCCTGCATTTTGAATTGAAATTTCTTGGACAGGGTAGAGGCGTCAGAGTGGGTTAATTGACATCCCTTCCAAGGCTATGGACGTATGTTGGTAGCAGTGGCCCTATCGACAGTATCGGAGCCATTGACTTGAACATCGTTGCTCTCATTTTTAAAAATTTGTCACCAAATTTCATTTGAACAGAAAGATGTCTGAAGCTGGACCGTGTAATTATTCTCGAGATGCTTGATGTCCTTCAGTTTTTCTTTGATCTGCAATCATTCTAATATTCCTAACATGAACTTGTCGATGATACATAACGGCTTCACCCAGTAAGTTGCCATTGTTGGAAGCCCCACAATATGTTCACCTCTTAAAGCAACAAATAATAAATTCTGCAGCTGCCTCCGCTTCATTACATGAACATTTCTACTTGAAAGATGATTTTTGGGCTATAAAAGTTTTTATTTTTTAGTTCTCATTTTCATGCTTCGTTCATGACTAAAAGCATGAACGAAGCATTGAAACTTATAAATTTATTACAATTGAATTTAAGGCTTATTTCCCTAGGAGAATAAATGTTCATACAAATCTTTTTAAGAATGATATTTTTCTTTAAGGGTTATCTCATGTCAATGAAGTAGTTGTTTTAAAGTTTCTCATTGTTATAAGGTATACTCTAGACCTTTAAATGATACAACAAGAATCGATTGATCTCAGGCTATGAGTTTGTTTCATGTATAATTCTTGGTAAATCCTTTTTATGGTTGTTATGCTTTGATTTGTCAAGCACCTCTTTTCCTAACTTTAAAATGATCAACTCCACCCTTTACACAATGATGATACCCAAACGCATATGGTCGTATTATGTACTATGTTGATAGTGGAAGTTTTAAATCAACAGGTCCATCATTTCAATTTAAGTCTCGGGCTTCGTTCTGTACTATCGGCGATTCATTACACAAAACGCCTGATCCTCATATGAAACCCCTCATTCCTTCATTTAATCACGTGACAGTTTCATTTCCTTGGTTTTAGCCCTGGTTCTTCCTTTTTTATGAAACCCTTCATGCTTACAATGATTTTTGTTTGCCCCCGTGACTGCTTTTCTGAATCCACATGGCCCCTGTCATCCACGTCGAACCAAATGGCTTGCAAACCCTGCTTATGTATGACAACGCAAGGGAATACCTTAAGGGTCAAGGCTGGCTCAAATTTCTTGAGAAATTTCAAGGTTACAACTTACAAGCGGCCTAGGAGTTCGCCCTCTCTTTCGATGGATGCCGAGCCAAAGTGGGTGACATTCAAATTGAAATCACCGAGGAGTTTTTGAGCCAGGCAACAGGTCTACCCCTTAGCGGGCAAAATAGGTTTAAGAATTCCAAGGTAGAGGAGGTGTCATGGAGTTTGTTCTTTACCTCTAGGAAAATCCAGTGTTGTGATAAAGGTATGCCTATGTCTATGTTAAAGACTAGGTGGCATGGTTTATTGGCAATTTTAAGGCAGTTCGTTACCT
This sequence comes from Picea glauca, assembly GCA_000966675.3. Classification (NCBI taxonomy): domain Eukaryota; kingdom Viridiplantae; phylum Streptophyta; class Pinopsida; order Pinales; family Pinaceae; genus Picea; species Picea glauca. The sequence goes on from JZKD02S1578952.1 coordinate 5,313, forward strand.
GTAAAGGTCGCTTCGGCCTCATTTTTATTTACCACATAAGACTGTTAATGAACTTCATTGGTTTCCAGTTGAACATGCATTTCTATTTATTGATAAGTTTATATAAAATAGCCAAGAGGTATAAGAGACAATGTTTGAATTCTAGTTTATTTCATCATGGGTTGATCAATATGATGTTGGTCCATCATTTAAAATTGCAGGGCAACGATTGGGATACTTTCCTATCTCGAAATGGCTTTGTTACATCCAACCCCATAGAGGTTGATAAGCCCATGTTAGAAGAAACCCCTAACTCTTCCATTGACAAAACAGTCTCCTCATCCAAAGAACCCTATAATAAGGTTGTGCTCGATGAGCCTATGTCCGAGCAACAAGATGTTGACCCAAGAGTTATTGAATTTCATGAGCGCGAGAAATACATCTGCCCTAACACCTTTGCAAAAACCATAAACATACCCTTGCGCAAACTGTCTAAAAATGACTTGGATATAGGGTTTAATAACAAAAGGGTAGGGATATTAATCTCTAGGAGCCTACGAAATAAATTGAAGTCTCATATGAGCTCAATCAAAGTGATCGAGGTCCATGAGATCTCTGATTCTGAGATCAAGAAATTCTTGGCAAGAGAAGACCCAAGTTACCTCAAATCGGATCTCAGCCAGACCTATGATTTCGTAGAAAATATGCCACCATGCCTGAAACATAGCAAAGGATTTCCAGGGATCAAAGTCTATAAATAACCCACATACAATAGTGGTATCGTTCTGACACACACCCATGGGTTTCCTCAACCAACTGTTACAGTTCCACGGTGTGAGGTGTGTTTATTTTGGATAGATAAGTATTACACAGATGTCCCCTCCCTTCAAGCAAAGATCAAGACCCTCATAGCTCAGATTGACTCATTAATGAATGAAAACCAAAGAGTCAATATCAGTGCACACAGGCAAGGAAAACGCTTGAAGAGAACTGGAAATGTCATAATAAAAAACGTTGAGTGTGTCAATGCAGTGATTAATTCTGAGGTTTTGTGAGCCAAATTTAGCATCCAATTGAAAGGTAAAGATTTGTGTGATTTTGTTGATTTGTTTGATTTTGTTGATTTGTTCTTAATTAATATAGATTGAATCGGTTTTCTGTTGTTTAAAATAAGACTAGCTATAGAATCAACAGATTTTGTAGCCAGTCTGTTCTCATTCTAAATATTGAAAAATGTTGGTTAAATGAATATCTGAATTTCTTTATTTTTGTTTTTTCTTTCAGGATATCATGCAGCTTGTGGAGACATAATGATATGGATCATTTCTAGGGTCATTAGCCATTTCTTTCGCTCATTTTGTAAACAGAAACAAACTTTTTTTAATCTTAAGAGATACAGTTTGATATTGAGTGGTTTTAATTACCCTCTATTTTTGTAATTAGTAAATCATCATGGGATTTGATTCTATCTTAGAAGATATGATGCTTAGTTTTCCTAAACTCTATATATATTACAGCTTTTTGCAATGAAACCATCCTAGCCTAGGGCAGAAGATGGATGATTAATTTACAGACTTTAATGGAACAACAATACACATTTCGTCTTTAGCTTCTTGTGGATGGTGTCTTCATTTAAGTTTTGTTTATCCTGATATGATAATAGGTTTTGATAGCTTTAGTCTTCATGATTTATTATGTTTTGGGATAATTCCTTTATAAATGTTGTCCATAAATGATGCTTCAGATATTGATCGTGTGATCATCTATTCAGCTTCAATTACGGGATTTCTCCTTAATTTTCATTGAAAGATTAAATGCAATGTTATTGCTAACAGATTTTTCTTATAGTAATTTCTTGTAATCATGAGATCACAGTAACTATTTGTATCACTCTCTTTGTTATTAAAATTCAACTACCAACACAATTGTTCTGCATTTATTCTGAACAGATTTAAGGTTCATTGCAGGTGTTCCTCCTGGACAAGGTGGTTAGATTTTCTCTAATCGTAAAGATGTTTGGATGCATATCATTATCTCGCTAACAGGTTAGCTCATTTACATTTTTCTTCTATTTGTTTATCACCAAAATTTGAATGTATGGTTTGGCTTTTGACTATCCATATGTTTCCATTTCATAGCATTTCTTTATTAGTTTAAGACTTATAAAGGAAAAACAAAAATAAAAAATTATGTGCTTTCTTTATCTTCTTCTTTAAAGTGGTCATTTTCACATTGAGTTTCATAAGTTTAGATTAAAACTTGCAGCTTGTAAATAATGTCCATAAATAAGAGTTATCTATCTTTTGCTTAAATACACCTACTACAGTTACATAAGAGCATATGTACATATATATATAGTGTTTAGTAATTAAATAGTTATTTCTTTCTTTTGTTTGTTTCTTTTAGGATTCTTAGATTGGCTAACGGAGCCATTAAACCCGTCAGAACGAGTAATACCAAACGGCTTGGGTTACTTAGACAACCCCAGACTAGACTCGTTCTTCCAATTGACGGACGATCATTTTCACCTGTCAACACAACTCCACCGTTGTTGTATCTGTTGGACTATGATCCTTCTTAGACTTAGAAAATTTCTCATCTTCACCTTCATGCTTGAAGACCAACTAAAACTGAGAAGGAATTTAGTTTCTCCCTAGTTACTCCCTTTGTTAACATGTCTACAAGATTCTGGCTAGTGTGTATCTTTTCCAACTTCAAATGTTCATATTCCAAGACGGATCGTATGAAATGGTACCTGAGTTGTATATTCTTAGTCTTCGAATGGAAGGTTGAGTTATTTGCAATATGAATGGCACTCTCGTTGTCATGGTACAACCTGTTGTTCTCCTACTTCTTTCTCAATTCCTCCATAAACCTCTGTAACCAAATCATCTATTTACTAACCTCTATAGTAGAAATATACTTTGCCTCTGTTGTTGAAAGTGAAACAACCTTTTTCAGTTTTGAAATCCAACTTATTGTTATTCCACCTAGAGTAAAAACATACCCTCTAGTTCTCCTCCTGCTATCTTTATCACCTACCATATCTTAATCAACATATACCTGTATAACAATGTCTAAACCTCCAAAACTTAATCCATGAGTAGCAATACCTTTCAAATACTTGAGAATCCACTTTACTGCCTCCCAATGTTATTTACCTGGATTTTTCATATACCTACTCACAACTCCCACTGCATGTGCAATATATGGTCTTGTGAAAACCATCACAGACATCAAGCTGCCAATTGTTGATGAATAAGGGACCCTAGACATGTATTTTATCTCCTCATGTGTCTTGGGACACATTTCCTTGTTTAATTTTAAATGGTTGGTCAAAGGTGTACTAACTAGTTTTTCATTCTGCATTATAAACCTCTCCAACACCTTCTCTATATACTCACCCTAAGACAATGTCAATTTGCGATTCTTCTTGTCTCTTGTTATTCTCATACCAAGGATTTTCTTTGCAACACCCAAATCCTTTATCGCAAATGAATTAGATAATTTCTTCTTGAGCACATTTATATCCTGCATGTTAGAAACTACAACAAGAATGTCATCTACATACAATAGCAAGATCATATAGCTTCCATTTTCTATCCTTTTAAAATAAACACAGTGATCAAAATGACATCTACTATAACCTTGTTCTATCATAAACCTGTCAAACTTCAAATACCACTTCCTTGCAACTTTATTTAGGCCATACAATCTCTTCTTCAACCTGCATACCAAATTTTCCTTCCCTTTGAACTCATACCCATTGTTGAGGGAAAGGTATGGATTACCTTAATCAATCATTTTCGAATCTTGCATGGCTAGGACAAGATAGTCAGGAATGTCACCCGGGCTTTTATAGCCTCAAAATATTCTCTCAATACGCAAGTATTAATTACTAGGATTGAGGGTGATTTATTAATGGAAAGAATGTTGCAATATAAATTAAAATTTATACAATTTTATGTGATGACCACAGATTTTGCGATAAAGTAAGAATGGAGATCAAAAAGCGAAAAGTAACAGAGTCACAATTACACATATATGAGACAAAATAGCAATATGATTTTATTTCATTCCGAGATATCAAAAGTGTTTTTCTCTTACAAAACCCTTACGAGGGCATGGACCAAAGTCTGATTTAGAGATCCCTAATGAACACCATACAAAAAGAATTTGATAATAAAGTAAAGCTGAAATTTATAATCTCGATCAGCTTGCCACAAACTGTTGTCATTTCGACTCTGCAAGATATCCTTTATCATCCATGAAACTTAATTCACAAACAGACAAGAATACACAAACTATCAAGGATTTATCAACACCTCTAAACCACACGTCTAAAAAATTTGGTTCAGTCTTGAACTTTGTTGTCTACAATAATACCCTGTTGTCAAAAAGAGAATTAGGCTTTGAATAAACTCATAAATGAATGAAAACTGAAAATATCTCATGCAACCAAAGAGAAAACCTTAGTATTGCTTTCTCCTTCTATTCTCCTATTGTCTCTTCTTCTCATTCAGCTTTTATTCTTTCCAAATAAGTTGAATTAGTTCAACTACTTTCTTTAGTTAAATTGATTTAACTTAACTAATTAGTTTAGGATAAATAAATAATAATAATATAGCTAAGGGTCTTTAATTAATAATAACTAGGTAGGTGGGACCCCTTGTGACTCTCGTCATTTCCTTCTTTCAAATCATAAAATATAACACAAAAAGGATAATCATTTTGATTATATGCCACCCTTGTAGCTCCCTCAAATATATTTCAAACTGGATATTTAAATATCAGAAATAATTTATATCATATCCAAAAAAGAATATATATGTCCACATTATCCACATTATACACAAAATATCAAAACAGAGATTGTTGTCCAAAAATACTGAAACCCACTAAGCATTGTCTTCATCAACTGAAATCATAAAAACACATAATCTAAAAACCATATTTTCCACTTTGTGAGGCAATTTTTTT
>JZKD02S1578963.1:0-10271 GCA_000966675.3 Picea glauca
CATATGTCTGGGCAATGCGATCACTCAGTTGCTTGAATTCCATGGTAAGGGCTTTGATTCTTTCAATTGTGCTTCGAGCAGTTGCTTCTCTTTGATCCCTTACATCCTACGGGGTGTCAGGTCCTTGCATACTTAATCATGTGATCCTATGGATCAAAGTCAGATCGACTGTGATACGGTGGTCTAGCCATAATTATCCTCGATGGTAACATGAAAACAATAGCTTGACACAGGCATTGACTTCCTGGTTCCTTCCAAAGTGTGGGGTTTTCGTTACGTTTAATAGGGTGAACTAGGCGAGGTTCATCATCCATGGTTGGGGGATATCTTTGAGTTCTTCCCCTTCATCCTGGTCAACTATTTATATGGGGTGAGCATACTATAGTTCTTTGCATCTTCGAGGTTGAAGTCACTGAAATTCAACGTTGTGATCTTGTCCTACTGTGCTCGAACTGCGTGTATCCCCTTTGGGAGGTACGCAATAACCATGGAGTACTCGAAATCTCTTGGCACACTATCTCATCTCACCACACTGGCCAAAGGTGGGATGTAATCGGGAAATATGGTCAGGATCAACTTCACATTTGCTAGGTCATCTCTGTGTTTGGTTTGCTTTTCCACTGATGGTCAGGATGGTCTGGATCCACGAGCAGTCAACGGAGAGGCTTGCACTCCTCTCGTCAAGGATGCTTGTACACCCACAGACATCACTCTTTCATACATGAATCTCTTAGTCATGAGGTCAATGAGTACTTCCTTCAAAGACTCTTCGAGTGCACTAAGTTCTTCAAACATACATTCTCATGGTTGGATATCTCGTGCTCGAAGAGTAACTGGTCAATGCAATGGGATAGATGGAAATAACGTGATGATCACTGTGCAAAATCAACTATTCTATGGGCTTAGGTAGTCACGATTGGAAAACATGTTCTCATTGCATGGAACGATAGGATAAATAGATAACTTGGCAATGAATCTCTTGCAACGGTTGAAAATCCTTGATTAACTCAGTTATGTCCATTGTAGCGCAGTCCCAATGGTTTGGTGGTGAAATTTATGACCATAAATGTCTTTCTACCCATTCAGGTTGTCGGTCTAATGGTTATACTATTTCCAATGACTATAGTGCTTCGTTGTGGAGAAGTGCCATGTGACGCAGTTCTGATATCTCGATGAAGTTTTGATATCTCGACGAAGTTCCAATTTTACAAATTTTCCTTCTGTGAAGTTCCCTCTAGAACCTTCTATAACTTTTCGATCTTATCTCTCTTCTTACTTAGTTTTCTAGCCTTCTTTCCAGTGAGCTTCGTCTCATAATTCTTTTTTCCATTTTGATTCTTATCTTCTTTTGGCAAAGTAACTTCGCATTGTTGATATTCTTTCCTATAAATCAGGGGTAATACTTCATCTGTATATGGAATAGGTACTTTAGTCTTTTGTAGTTCTTCTGGTGTTCTTCCTAATTCGACATTGAATTCTTTAGTTGCTCAGTTCTCTTGTTCTTCAATCAAGTGTGCGATCCTCCTAGTCATGAAATCTTTAAACTCTTGCTTCTTTTGTTCTAGGAATTCTTTTTCTTTCCTTCTGGTTTGATCTCCTTCAATCCAAGGTTTTCCTAGTAACATAGAAAATGGAGTGTTGTTCTCAATAAATTTAACAAATTCAAATTCTTCCTCTGTCAAAGTTCCATGAGCACTCATAGATATCTGGTTAAGTCTTCCACATAGGGTTATCATCTTTCCTCTGAATAATCTTATTCCTCCTAATCAAGGAATCATAACAGGCTCTCCTAAAACTTCCCAAGTTCTTTCTGTCATGATATTTACATGTGTTTCCTCATCCAGAACACAGTCAATGTCGAAGTCTCCTATTCTTTCTTCAATGCACTCTTTTTTTTTGAAGATCTCTGATAAGATGATATGTCGGTGGTTATTTAGGGTTTCTTTCATCTGTAGAAACACTTTTTATGATTCTTTCTGGGGTTCTTCCATAATCTCAGTTGCTTGACCTTTCTCGTGGTCTTCTTGTCTCATATTCATCCTTTCAACCTTAGCAATCATTCTAGGGCAATCCAATACTTTATGGTCCATAGCTTTGCAACAAAGGCAACTAGGTATTCTACCAGAGCATTCCTTAGCCAGATGTCTCGGTCTTCTACAACTGTAACAAAGGGTTAATCCTCTCTTTCTCTTAAATGATCCCCAACCTTTCCTGTACTGCACACTAGGATCATGGTATCTAACCTGCAAAAAATTCTTTCTAGGATCCTGCATCCATTTGTTAGTCCAAACATTCAATCTATGCATAGGTATAACATATCTTTCACTATTCTTATCAGATCCACTCATATTAAATCTTCTTTCTTCTATCAGTGCCCTAGTTTTCAAACTAGGACAAATCTTATCAAACATACCTAGATCCATACTTTAGAAACAAAAATTTCTACTAATCTTATCTTCAGCAGAGCACAAAGCTTCCAGATCTAAATTTTTTCATGATTCTTACCTCTATCAGAGCACAAAGCGTTCATATCTTACCTCTTTTCTTTAGATATGACTTCTTTTCTTATCATAGATCTTCACAGATCGAGTAGAATACTGCGCACTAGAGCAACAGATCTACGCATAGAGCTTTCACAATTTTAGGTCATATATTTGCACAAAGCTTTTTTTTCCTCAGTTCCCAGCAATCACAGTTTCACATCCCAGCAATGGAACCATTTGTTGGCACAGGGGCAGACCTAGGGTTCAACACACCAACAAAACCCTAACTACCGGCCCTTTCAGAAACACCTGCGAAGCAAATGAAGTCTCACCTGAGGTTAGGGATGATTTTAAGGATGGAAATTTATTTTAAAATGTAGAAACCTCGACGAATCTTACTAATCCTTCATATGCCAACTATAATTTTTTGGCGATATTTTTGTAAAAATATTCAAATTTCTAAGGATTTTATATAGTTTTTATAAAATTTTGATTATTTTTAAGGTAAATGAATTTGGGCGAATTATTTTTAAAATAGCGATTCTATTTTTTGCAAAAAAACATGGAAAATTAGCCCATGAGAGAAATTTAGCCCCTAAAATCATTGCTACCCAAGGTAGAGGCAGGGGTGGTTGTAGGACTCAGATGTCTGCAACCTTAGTTGGGACATAGATCTATGATTCTAACACTTAACATAACACTCAACAGTTAACATTCATCACTATTTAGTCTCAATTACAATGCAGTTAAACCCTAATTACAGAGTATCACGGTATTCATTCAGATCTAAGGTATTTAAGCACTAAGCATGTGTACATAGTTCATATCTAACATCCATCCATATTATTAAGCACTAAGAATCAATAGAACTATCTATCATTCAACTATATTAAAGCACTAAGAAAGTAAACACATAAACACATCAATACATCACACAAATCATAGCAACACAACATATACGTGGTTCACCCCCAGCCTGAGGCTATGTCCACCAACTCTTCTCTTCTTTATTATCTTTGGTCAAGCTTCTTAAAGGCACATAGCATCCAAGTTCTACTCCACAGAAGATAGGATATCTGCGCACACTCCACCAGATCCTCCTTCTTCTATCTAGGGTACAACACCAAGCCTTCACATAGTCTCTTATAGTTACTTGCACTAGCCTTTCAAGCCTCACACAATATGCACAAAGCACTTGCAACTCTTGATCACATAGATCCAATTCTATCACTTAGCACAAGGGTCTACTAGGTCTCTTTTGGTCTCTCTCTTACATTTCCTAGCCACTTATTTATACATTACAAAATAGGGCTAAACATGGGTAAACCCATGGGCCAACATCCCATACTATTGGCACAGGAGCAGACCCAGAGTTCAACACTCAAGAGCACACCAAAAAAACCCTAAGTACAGGCCCTTTCAACAACACCTGCGAAGAAGATGAAGTCTCACTCGAGGTAGAGGTAGGGGTGGTTTCAGGACTCAAGTGTCTGAAACCTTAGCTGGGACACCGATCTATGATTACATCTATTACAAGGAACTTAGCATAGATAATTCATCTATATTTAACCCTTATGGTACTTCACAGATAGCACAGAACATCGCAGTGAATACTTAGATTAAATATGATTCAATACTTAGCCACAAACACAGATTAGATTCAACAACTCAAGCACTAAACATCTTATATATAAAATCTAGCATTCATTCTTTTATCATAAGCACAAAGAATAACTAGAACTACTTAATCACAACAAGCACTTAGCCAAAAGGAAACAACACTTAGGTCAAAGAACAAAGCACATTACACAGAGTTACCGTGGATCACCCCCACCCTGGGGCTATGTCCACAAAGTCTTCTTCTTTATATTATCTCGGTCAAGCAGTTACAAAATAGAGCTTCAATGACCCTTACTTTTCACAGGACATAAGATTTGTGCATCTCGCTAGATCCTTCTTCCTTGCTCTTAGCAAAAAACCACAACAACTTTCACTTAGCATTCCGATATCCTTACAATCATGCACAGAGAAATTACGATACACATCCAACCACACAAGTCCAACTACTAGCATTAAGCCTTTAGCTATACATTTTCACTAAGCTGCCCCCCCCTACTTACATTTCCTAAGTATCTATTTATAGATTACAAAATGGGCCTAAATGTGGGTAAACCCATGGGCCGACATCCCTTTCCCTTTACATCAACCCCAAAACCCTAAAAGGTACCCAAAAATAGGTCTTGCTTGCTTCATGTTGTGCTCCGTCTTTGGCAAGCTGTCGCAGTCCAAAAATGGTCAAATATGACCAAGTATCCTTCAAAACTTGGTCAAGGGCCAACAGGCCCCCAACACTCACCTGTGACTCATCCCGAGTCACTCAGGTCTATTCAATTCTACCTCGAATGCCTTGAGCTTGGCTCAAGCTACTTCAACCTGCTGCAGTGTGACAACCTCTTGCTTAGTAAGTTCCCGGATCACTATGTCATTGAGCGGTCCTTCTAGGCATTGTTCTACAATGATGATGAACTGTTCGAGTTCAGCTTCCTGGTTTTCAAGTTCAGTGAACAGTTGGTATGCCTTTTCTTGGATTGGCTGAAGCCATTGGGAGATTTCCATCACTTTACTTTGCAGTGCATGTACCTATTGCTGGGCTATGCATTGTTTTGTGAACCTCTTCATTCTTTCGACCGGGGTCAAAGTCTTTATATGTGCCTGTAGAATGTCTGCATGTTACTTGGCTTCTTGGAGTTGTGCCTCCAATTTATGCAATTTTGGAGTCTCTGTGAGGGTTTCATAAGTCTAGGCGCTTCTAGTGCTCAATTGTTTTCATTCCAAGGCAAAGGTTTTTAACCGACCAACTGTGATTCGAGCAGTGGCCTCTCTTAGATCTCTAATTTCCTGAGGAGTCTCGGGCACGATGTGAAGCTCCAGATCCATGATGCATTGTTGGATTTGTTGGATTACTTCTTCCAGTTGGGTCACTTGCTATGGAAGATGGTCTTCCATCTTCACCTCTATGACTGTCACAGAGTGCAATCCTTTATGAATCCTTTCCTGGACTTCAAGTTGCTCTGCTAGAAACTCTTCCTTTTCCTCATCCCACATCGCTTTCAGGGAAATATTTTCCCGTTATGCCTCCTTCTGTTGTTCTAGAAGTGTTGTATGTTCTTGCATCAAATCCTAGGTGGCTTGCGTCGTGTCTTCTTGAGCTCTTCGAAGGCGCGCTTCGACTTGATCAACGATCTGGTGTAATTGTGTGGGCTCATTGCCTGTTCCTGATGTTTTTCTTATCACGGGTGCTGTAGACATTGCTTGGCTGGACTGGAGTTCCTGCTACACTTTTTTGAGTTCACCTTTGATTCGGTTGAAGAGCTCCTCCTACTTTGCTTCTTTCTTTTCTGTGATCTCAAGTGAAATGTCGTTCAACACAAAAATTAAGAAGTCAAAGTCATCCAGGGTAAGGGTAGTTTTAAGTGTGGTCTGGGTAGCGTTAGATTTATTTCAGGAGGAGGGTTTTGGTGGTGTCATATTTATTTTCATGGAGGGATCCTCCTCCTCTCTTGGTTTATTCACTTTACCTCTGTTTTGCTCCACTTTTGTATCGCCTAGCTCATCATCATCACCTCCCTGCATAGGTGAGATTGAAGCAGTCTTCACGGATGTGATAGGGATATCTTCAACTTTGTCATCCTTATTAGTCCTACTTGGCCCAGGTGTATCTGGAATAGCTTCAAGGATTTCCTCATCGGACATATCTATGGGGTCTGCTGCAACAAGTAGGTCTACTAACCATTCCTTGGTGATCTCCTCCAAGTCGTCCTCTGTTAGTTTGTAGTAGGATTGGAGTTGTTGTTTATGTTTATCATCATGTGTTGTAATGTATATGAAGTGGCGATCCATGCTAAACTTCATCAAAGGTCTAAACCTATGGAGTGCGTTCAGGGTGATTCGCGGTGTAGACTGAATTGTAGTTTTCAGTTGGTTTAAGTAGGTGTGGAAGACAGTGTTAGACTGCCACTACTTGTTCATGTCACTGGAGTACCATAGCGTATGGAACTTCATAGATAGTGGTTCGAAAGGTTCGATCTCTGAGAAAGTGGCTCCCTCTGGAGGTTCCCAAGCAATGAAAGCTATGAGTATGAGTATCCAACTAAAGTGGAACTCGTACCCTTGGTATTGTGCTCCTCTGCAATCCATATCTAACTAGTTGATGAGATACTTCACCCAATTCATTTGCAGTCCCTTGGCGCACTTCCCTGTGAGGTCAAATAAGAAGCCAATCACCTATGTTGGTCTATTCTTATGACTAATTTTCCCGCGATCAACTGACATGCAAGGCGCACTGCGCCGCTCTGGATGGAGGCTACCTTGTAGCCTCATGTGCCCTTATCTACATCGCCATAAGTTTCCTTTATCCACTATGATATTGCTTTGTTAGAGGTCTTGCTTGGGTAAAAGTCATGTGGGTCAAGGCCTTGCATGTTGAGTCCTGTGATCCAATTGATCAGATTCATATCCATAGTAATGTTGCGGTCCAACCATAAATATCCATCGTGATAGCAAGACTGCAACAACTTGATGCATGTGTTGATTTCCCGGTGTCTGTCGAAGTGAGGGATCTTCATTACGTTGAGAAGTGTGGACTGCACGTGGTTCTGGGTCTAGGGCTATGGGACAATCTTATGATTACGGCCTTTGGTCTTAGTTAATTATTTATGTGGAACCAACATGTTGTAGGTTTTGTGATCTCCAAGGTTAAGATCACTGAATTTAAGTGTTGCGAGCTTATCCTAGTCAGCACGTATTGCGAGCACTCCTTTTGGAGGATACATAGTGATCAAGTTGTACTCAAAGTCTCTGGGTACACTGTCATGGTTAATATTGCCACTCAAAGGTGGGATGTAAACCGGAAAAATGTGCGGGATCAACTTGGCATTTGCAATATCATCTTTGTGCTTTGTTCTTGTCTCGATTGTGGTTCTGGAAGGTCATGTGTCGCGAGCAGTGGAGGGAGAAGCTTGGACTCATCCTGACAATGATGCTTTCACACTTGCATACATCCTTCTCTCTGGCATGACACTCTCAACCATTAGGTCAGTAAAAAAAAATTCAACTACTTTCTCAATAGCACTGAGCTCGTCCGACATACAAGCTTGGGTCCACTAGCTCAGGTGTGAAAATGATGTCTGAGATTATGATGAACAATAAGGAAACAACAAAATGATCGCAGGGTGAATTAATCTCAAGGTTTGAGCTCAAATTCTCACTTAGCATAAAGTATTCTAGGTGTGTGGCGTGACAAACTAAGTAGGGAAACTTTGCAATGGTCTGCTTCCAACGGATATGGGACCTGCATTAACTCTATTCTATCCATTCTGGTGCTGTTCAATGGTCTAGTGGGAACCCATAATTTCTTTTCAACCCATTCGGGGTGGAAGTCGAATGGGTATATCGGTCCAATGACTATATTACTGCGCCATGGTGAGGTGCCAGATGTTGTTGTTCTGATATCTCGGCGAAGCTCAATTCTTGTGATGTTTCCTTATGCGAGGTTCCTTCTGGAGTTGTCTGTAGCTTTCTGATTTTGGCCCTCTTCTTACTTATCTTTCTAGCCTTTTCCCCAATGAGCTTAGTCTCGGTCACCCTCTTTCCATTCTGAATCTTATCTTCTCTTGACATAGTCACTTTGCACTGCCTAGGATCTTTCCTTAGATCCAAGGGTGATACTCCTTCATCATATGGGTTAGCTATTTCGGTCTTTTGTGGTTCCTCTAATGCTCTTATAGATTAGACATCCAGGTTCCTAGTGTTTAACAGTGGAGATATATTCTCTTGTTCCTCCATCAAGTAGGAAATCCTTCTAGTCATAAATTCCACGAGTTCTTGCTTCTTCTGTTCTAGGGCTTCCTTTTCTTCTTTCCTCCGGATTTGGTCTTTTTCAATCTAGATCTTTACTAGCAAAAATGGAAATGGGGAACAGTCCTCAATAAATCTAATGACTTCGAACTCTTCCTTTGTCGAATTTCCATGGGTATTCATAGCTATCTGGTTAATTCTGCCACATAGGGTTACCATTTTGCCTTTAAATAATCCGATAGTTCCTAGTCAAGGAACCAAATCAAGCCTTCCTAGGGTTTCCCAAGTTATTTCTGTCATAATATTCATCGGTGTTCCCTCATCCAGGGCACAATCAATGTCGAAGTCTCCTATTCTTACTTCAATTTTCTTCTATTCTTCGAAGATTTCTGACAAACTGACATCCTTATGATCATCTAAGGTTTATTTTATTTTCAGTAACATGATCTCTAATTCTTTCTGGGGTTCTTCCATAATTTTAGTCTCTTGATCTCCTTCAAAGTTTTCTTGTTCCATATTCAGTTTTTCAAGTCTAGCAATCATTCTAGAGAAATCCAATACTTCATGGTCCATAACTTTACAATAGAGGCATCTAGGGTTTCTCCTAGAGAATTCCTTAGCAAGATGGCATGGTCTTCTGAAACTTTAACAAAGAGTTAATCCTCTCTTTCTCTTCAATGATCCCCAACTCTTCTTGTACTGCATGCTAGGATCATAATGGTTGGCTTGCAAAAATTTCTTTCTAGGATCCTGCATCCACTTGTTAGTCCAGACATTCTTTCTATGCATCAGTATAACATATCTATTGTTATACTTATCATATCTATTCATATCAAACTTTCTTTCATCTATTAATGCCCTAGTTTTTAATCTAGGAAAAAATCTATCAAACATACCTAGATCCATGTTCTAGAAAAAAATAAAAATTTGCTTATCTACAGAGCACAAAAGCTTCCAAATCTAAGAACTTTTGACAATTCTTACCTTTATTAGAGCACAGAGCTTACAGATCTTACCTCTTTTCTGCATAGGTGACTTCTTTCTTTCAGAAATTTCCACTTTTACTTTTCTTAGAGCACAGAGCATTCAGATATTGCTTCTTTTCTTCAGATCTGACCTTCCTTTCTTCAAATCTGACCTTATTCCTGGTACAAAGATGCACAGGTCGAGTAAAACGATGCGCACTAGGGAAACAGATCTACGCATAGATCTTTCTTTTGCACAACGTTTCTTTTTCCTCAGTTCCCAGCAATCACAGTTTCAAGTCCCGGCAACGGAACCATTTGTTGGAATAGGGGCAGACCCTGGGTTCAATGCTCAAGAGAGCACCAACAAAACCCTAACTACCAGCCCTTTCGGAAACACCTGCGAAGAAGATGAAGTCTCACCCGAGGTAGAGGCAGGGGTGGTTTCAAGAATCAAGTGTCTGAAACCTTAGCTGGGACATCGATCTGTGATTATATCTATTACAAGGCACTTAGCATAGATCATTCATCTATATTTAACCCTTATGGTACTTCGCAGATAACATAGAACATCACAGTGAATACTTAGACTAAACATGATTTAGTACTTAGCCACAAACACAAATTAGATTCAACAGATCAAGCACTAAACATCTTATATATCATATCTAACATTGATTCTTTTATCATAAGCACAGAACATAACTAGATCTACTTAATCACAAAAATCACTTAGCCAAAAGGAAACAACACTTAAGTCAAAGAACAAAGCACATTACACAGAGTTACCATGGTTCATCCCCACCCTGGGGCTACATCCACAAAGTCTTCTTCTTTATATTATCTTGGTCAAGCAGTTACAACACGAAGCTTCAATGACCCTTACTTCACACAGGACAGAGTATCTGTGTAGCTCGCTAGATCCTTCTTCCTTGCGCTCAGCACAAAACCACAACAACTTGCACTT
>JZKD02S1578974.1:0-10271 GCA_000966675.3 Picea glauca
ATCATAGAGTAGAAGCCTACTATGTTAACTAATATGTTTCCATATAATCAAAACATGGCCTCAAGAACCTCAAACACCATAAATGTGTTGGGTGGAGGTCAAACTCCCCTGACAGATGACGGTCCCCATCAATGTGTGAATATGGTTCAATCTAATATTAGCATAGGCACTAGGACTCGTGATTATAGTCCTTCACAACCTACTTTGGATATAGATCCTCCCCCTATGGAAACACCTTTGAAAATCGATAAGCCTAACCCTATGCCTTGCATTCTGAAAGGATTTCTTAAGTGCTCTACTCGTAATCCCAATTCCGAAGACGCCCAGAATTACTCAATTGTCAAATATTTGGGCCAAACATTGTGTGCAATGTTAGATTTGGAGGAACTTCAAATGTGCCCAACAAAAAGGAATTCCTTGTTATATGAGTTATGGGATCTTGACCCAAGTGGCTCAAAATATATCAAGTTCGATGTCATATATGTCCAGCCTCACGTATTTTACCATGTGGCTTTTCAAATCCATGTGGAATGTATGAATAGAACTATTAAGCGTATTGTCATCAATGAAGGTGCTTCGACGTTTGTGATGTTTCTATCTTGTTGGAAATCCATTGGCTCTCCCTAGATTTCTCAGTATATGAATATGTTAACTACATTTGATGGGTGTTCATTCAGACCCAATGGTATCCTTCATTCTCTTCAGGTCCAGTTAGGCAATAAAACTGTGGCAGTCAAGGTCGAGGTGGTTGATGCACCCCTTGACTACAATATTTTACTAGGGTGTAACTGGACTTACACTATGAAATTATTTGTATCATCAGTGTTTTATGTTTTATTCTTTCCTCATGAGGGGTAGGTTGTAACAATTGACCAATTGTCTTTCACGTGCTCCAATTCCTCTGCATCGATGGGACCCTCGGTCCCCATTGTCGACAATTCTCAGAAGGAAACTAAAAACATTGGTGTCAGAATGTATCCTTCCTTGATGGGAACCTTTAATTTCTTGATTCCAATATTGTATATTAATTCCATTTCCGATGAATCCTCATCATCATTGAGGTATGTCTCGCTCCATACTTCATATTTTGATGACACGTGGACTCTACCTTCTTCAACTGCATCAAATGAAGGTCATTCACACATCAGAATGGAAATTCCATTGTCTGCAGTCGATATTTCATATCAGGCTATCATGGAAGCCACTACAAACTAGGATCATCTCTCTTCATGGATGGAAGAGGTGGATCCTATCCTAGAACCCATATGGGCCATAAACTTGTCTAGTTCACGTGATTTCCTCGACGATACTTTTCCTTTAGATGAAGCGATATTAGAGGCCATGACTAGTCCCAAAATGCATTGGGAGGACCTTCACCATAGATATTATTTCCTCCCAGAGCTTGAAAGGGTCGAATGAGATGAGTTCAGGTCTACCATGAGCGATATTGTTGGTCACACCATGGTCTCATTGGATAAAATTGACATATATGTTGAAGGGAACATGGAAAATAAATCTCCTTCCATTTATATCAACATCTATCTAACACCTATCAAGGCATAGAACATTTATATCAGTGTAGATTGTTCGCTTGAAGAAATTAAGATTTACATCGATATTTTTAAGGAATTTCGAGACATATTTTCTTGTTCATATGAATACATTCCATGGATGGACCCTAGTATTTTCGAGCACGAAATCAATACTTATATGAATGCTAAGCCAGTTCGACAACGACTTAGACCTATGAATCCCAGAAAGGCCCCCGCCATTAAGGCAGAAGTGGAGAAGTTGCTTAATGTCGTCTTCATCTATCTAGTTCCCTTGATTGAATGGGTATCCAATATCGTTCATGTGAATAATAAGAAAGGAACCATTCGTTTGTCTATATATTTTAGGGATCTAAATAAAGCTTGTCCTAAAGACAATTTTCCTACATCATTTATTAACCAAATCATTAATGAGTGTGCGGGGAGTGAAGTATTTTCTTTTATGGATGGATTTTTAGGTTACAATCATATTCAAATTAAACCTGAGGATCGGGATAGGATGGATTTCATTTGTCCTTGGGGTACATTTGCATACCGGAAAATTCCTTTTATCCTTAAAAACGTCGGAGCAACTTTTCAGCGGGCTATGACCTTCGTGTTCCATTATCTCAAACATATAGTTGAGGCTTATCTAGATGACCTCGCTATTCACTCTCACAAGAGGGTTGATCATCTGGTCCATCTTCATCTAGTGTTTGAAATATTTCATCATTATCATGGATTAAGCCCTCATAAATGTGTCTTCTACATTAGGTCAAGCCGCCTTTTGGGATTTATAGTTTCCAATCAAGGGATTCTGGTAGACCCGATGAAGGTAGAGGCAATACTTCGATTGCCTCCCCCACATAGTATTTTTCAACTACAGGGTTTATAGGGGAAACCTAAATTCCTACATCACTTTATACCCAACTATGCCAACGTCATGAATGGTTTTATGCATTTCTTGAAAAAGGATACTTCGTTTATATGGGATGAGCTAGCCCAGGAATCCTTCGATGCCCTTAAGAAATCCATAGTATCGACACCTCTGTTGAGTCTAAAGGGACAGCTAGTATGGTTCTCGTTCAAGAGGATAATGAGCTCCATAAGCATGTTATCTATTATCTTAGTCGAAACCTAATCAGTCATGAACTCATGTACTCTCATGTAGAGGAGCTATCCTTAGGAGTCATGCATGCGGTTCAGATATTATGCCATTATATATTACTTTGCAATACTATCGTGATCTTCAATGTCGATCCATGTCAATACGTCCTGACAAGGCATATCATAGGGGGGAAATACAATAAATGGATTCTGATTTTGCAAGATTTTAATATTGATTTTGTCTCCGAAAAATCCAAGAAATTTCTAGTCTTTGTGAAATTAATGTCAGAATTCCCTAGGAAGGATGAGGATATCATTTTCAACGACTTATTTATGGATGAGCACATTTTCCTTATCTCATCTTTTGACCCCTGGTATTGAGACATTATGATATATCTTCAAACTCTAAATCTTCCTCATCATCTTTCGAGGGACAATTGACAACGTGTACGCCATCAAGCCAAAAACTACCTCATTATCAGTGACACTTTGTATCGTCGAGGGGTGGATTCTATTATGCACCATTGTTTGACTCACGAAGAATTTGAATCTGTACTCAATGATTGTCACAGTGGGGTGTGTGGTGGTCATTTAGTTGGTCTTGTGACAGACCAAAAAATATTGTGAGTTGGCTACTTTTGGTCGTCGATTTTTAAAGATGGTGTAGAAGCAGTCAAGAAGTGTCACCCTTGCTAGGTGTTCACTCTTAAGATGTACTCGAACCCTACCCCTATTCACCCAGTCATTAACATTGATTCATTCACCAAGTGGGGGATGGATTTCATGGATTTCAACACGACCTTGACTAGGGGGCACCATCAAATTATTGTAGCCATGGACTATTTTACTAAGTGGGTTGAGGCCATGCCTACAATTAAATATGATGGTGAGACTGCAACACACTTCGTATTCAATTATATCCTAGCTTTTTTTGGAATTCTAAAGAATATGTTCACTGACCATGGAACTCACTTTCATAACCAGATTATGATAGAGTTGGAATCAAAACTAGGGTTCAAGCAAGACCATTTGTCATCATATTATCCCCATGCAAATGGCCAAGTAGAGGCTTTGAATAAATCTCTAAAATCCATTTTGAAAAAAAAAGTGAGGCAAAGTAAATCTAACTATCTTGTGATGATATACCCTTCTCTCTGGGTATACTGAACTGCAGTAAAGACTTCTATTAGTTTTTTACCGTTCCAATTGGTTCACGAAGTGGATTTGGTTCTCCCCATTGCATGTGAGATTCCTTCTCTCGGGTTAGCAGTTGGGATCCTACCTAACATGATTGATCTCAAAGAATGTCGTGTGAAATTGGAGCAACTTGATGAGCAGCATCGAGATGTCACCCTAGCCATCGAGGTGAATAAGCAATGTGTCAAGGTCCAATACAATAAATATGTTTTTTCCATGGTAGTACATTGAGGGTGACTTGGTCCTTCTTTACAACCAAGCTAAAGAACCACTAGGAGCAGGAAAATTCAATCCCATGTGGCACGGTCCTTATATCGTGTGTCGTTTCCTCGAAAAAGGATCCTATGAGTTAGAGGATTATGAAGGGAATGTGTTGAAGGAACCTAGAAATGGGATCTATCTCAAAAATTATTATGCTTGAGCCCCCCATATCGAGCATGAGATTTTTGTATCATTGTACTTTAGTGTATATATTTTTCATTTTATTCTTTTCTTGTATGTTTTCTTATCAAGTTTCCCTTTGATTGGGAGATGTCAACAAAATCATTGGTGTTCTTAGGATTTGTGGACAATGCCAATCGTCATACTAGGAACATAGCTTCCGTCGCTTGGGTTATCTATTCTCCTGAGGGACAACTCGTGTCTTTAGGAGGTGCTTGTCTAGGTCCATCGACGAACAATGTGGCTGAGTATAGCATTGTTATCGAGTTATTATGCGAAGCCATTTCGCATGGTGTTCGATATTTAGAGGTTTGCCTGGATTCCCAGTTGATTGTGTGTCAATTGAATGGCATGTATCAGGTCAGGGATCCTACATTACTCTGATGATTCCTTCGGGTATGACTTTTGGAACGGTATTTTGATTTCATTACTTATAATCATATCCCTAAAAGTTCTAATCAAGTATCTGATGTGTATGTTAATTACATTTTAGATTTTCATTTTTCACATAGCTAAGTAAAGGAAACATACATTCATACATTTATGCATTCATCCATTGCAAAATATATAGGTAAAGTCGAAGACCAAAATATTTTTGTATTTCATTCATCAAGTTCAAAAAATATGGTATCATAGTACAAAATTGGGCTCTTGGCCCTAAAAAATATACATATATGGTCAGTAATTCAAATAACCATGAAATCTAAGCATGTGGTCTCGGGTGTGTGTCATGATAGCACACTATATTGTTAGTGAGACATCGAAAGAGTCTCATCGACGCCTACAACTTTCCTTTGCATAGCCTCAGGAAGATCCTTGACCTGGACCATAGGAATCATGTGTGTCAAATGTGATAGGTTTACCTACACGTTCTAAAGAACTCACTCTACGTCCCTGCCACCATTTCCTCTCCTCGTCCCTTGTGTCGATGTCATGGGTATCCATCCAGTCGTCATGGGCCTACATATTCATAAGAGAGATAAACATTAATAAATGATGCCATATAAAAAATATTTGTGTTTTTTTTTTTCATTTAGCAAATCAAAAAACAAAAACAAAAAAGGAAATATACAAAAATTGAAATTCTTACCGATCTCCCCAAATGAGGATCTTGGTGGTAATGGAATGTCACAATCCCATTGGTAGTAAATCCCCTCATAGGGATAGTCATCGATGGAAATTATTTGTCTGTTGATTAAGGTTGGTTGTCATTGATTTCAACCCTTGAAGAAAGCCTCATAGCACAAAGGTTTGGGTAATGGACCCTAGATTGTTTGATGTAAAGATGACTCATTATTGACTTATGATGGTTGATAAGAAGTAAATATGGATGAAATCCAAAGTGGACACATTATGGTGAAATCCCTCACAGGAAGATGCTTTGCGGAGTAAGAGAACCCATGCTTAATTCTGGAATAATGAGTTGAAGGACAGTAAAATTTTCAGGGAAACTATCCTAGATAGATATTGCTTGTCATGTCATTTCTGGTGGTAAGTGGAACATCACATAACTCCTCGTGGTTAGAGATTTATGACCATACGAAGTTGGAGAACCCATCATAAGTCTTATAGAAGCCCCCAAGGGTCAAAGTGCTTTGCCAAATAAATTATTGTAAATAAAGAAGCCCTAAAGTAAGGAAAGTGTAAGGCTACATGAAGATATAAATAAGAGGCAAAGTTCACTCATTAAACACACACTTGTACATTTTGTATATCTATTTTCTTGTGTAAATATTCTTGTAAATACTTGTGGATACATCTGAAGTAGCGAACGTCTGAGGTACCACGAAGGGTTGACGGTGAAATTCTCGGATTTACAGAAAACCCCATTTTTTGATGCATACGCGAGTTTTCTATGTATAGGGTGCGTTTGCATTGAAGGTATACATGGGATGTCTGTGTATAGGGTGAGTATGTATGCAGGTTGACTGTGTATAGGGTGAGTATATGTTGATAAATCCATGAAACTTGAGAAGATGAAGGTGCAGAGGTTTTAGATTTTGAGATCAAGCTCCCAGGAAGGTCTAGAGTGCTCAGATACATCAGATCCATCCATTGGTTCAAAAGGTATGTCTTATTTYTATGAATAGTTGGATTTTGATGTATGCATGAGGAATGGCAATGGAGATTTKAGGATTCTCCCTAGAGAGACTAGTGGCTACATGGGATCTTYTGTATAAGWCAGATCTAYAGAAATACAGTGCTGGTATATTTATCATTGATACTTCTTGTTGAGGCACATCTTGTATTTCTTGGCATATGGGTAAGAGTTTTTATGGTACATGGTTGAGATCTTGTATTTATTGATATATTGAGAAATTGAATATTAGAAAGGGGTTGATGACTAAGATCATGTGAGGGATATTATACTTGTTCATGATTACACATACTTATATGGCACATGACTAGAGAGAGACATACTTGCCTTGAGTGGAGGTTATGTATGAGGATGCATGAACAGGGTACAGTTACAGTCTGTATACAGTGACAGGTTACAGATCTATGTGAAAGAATTTACAGAGGGTCAAAAGTTTTCAAGTGAAAGGAAACCCTAGTTTCAAAAGGCATACGTAGGCTGCAAAACGGATAGGGCATGTACATACGTGGGCTGCATCACTGGAGGTCACGTATCTATTGTATTTTTGTAGATACATGTTTAGTTTAGGTACAGTTTGATTACAAGGAAGTTGTACAGATTGGATACAAGTCAGTGGTATAGGTTGATATAGTTGTACAACAGTATATCTCAAAGTGATAGGTTGATAGTGGTTCCATCATTCTACTTCTACTTCAGGGTGGTTGGACGGGGAAAGGATAGGTGGTTGTAGCCACCTTCTAGTTGTAGTCAGAGAACATAGGGGGTTGTAGCCTCCTTCTAGTTGTAGCCAGAGAAACCAGGGGGTTGGATCCTCCTTCGAGTTGCAGCTGGAAAACAAAGGAAGTTGGTGCTTCCAATGAATGTAATTCCTCAAGACATATAAGAAAAAGAATTCCATGGTTTTCTCCCGATTTGGGTTTCCACGTAAAACACTGGTGTACTATGTATGTGTGTGATTGTTTATTTCTTATTGCTCATTATTAGATAATAATTCTACATTGATATAACATTTGAAGAAAAAGGATTATAATTACGCTATTACAGATTCACCCGACCTCTCAGTAATCCAACAATTGGTATCAGAGCAGGTTCCTTCAGAAATTAGTTTAACCACTGATAGGTAGATCATGGAGAGTACCAACTCATATAAAAATGGAATACCACAGTTTGATGGACAAAAGTATGCATTTTGGAGAAAAATAATGAAGACATATATACAAGCACGGG
Source organism: Picea glauca (assembly GCA_000966675.3). NCBI lineage: Eukaryota > Viridiplantae > Streptophyta > Pinopsida > Pinales > Pinaceae > Picea > Picea glauca. The sequence goes on from JZKD02S1578974.1 coordinate 7,600, forward strand.
GATTTCAAGTTTGGAAATCAAATGTAGATGGATACATAGCACCAATAGTTCCACCAACAAATGACAAAGTAATGAAACTTGGTGAAAATAATTCCAAAGAAAAAAATGCACTTTTGAATCGTCTCAGTGATACGATATTCACCAAAGTTTCACATTGTAAATCTACTAAAGAGATTTGGGACAAGCTTCGAAATATTTATGAAGGAGATTCGAAAGTCAAAGAAGCAAAGCTTCAAACTTACAAAGGTCATTTCGAACAACTAAAAATGAAGGAATATGAAGATATCGCAGCCTAATTCTTATGAGTCGATGAAACGGTGAATGCAATCATAGGATTGGGAGAAGAAATTGAAGAATCTGTAATTCTTCAAAAGGTACTAACATCTCTTCCTATGAGATTCAACCCTAAGATATCAGAACTAGAAGAAAGATCGAATCTAAACTCAATAAGCATGGATGAATTGCATGGAATATTCACAACATATGAGATGAGAACTGAACAGGAAAATCCAGATGTAAAAGAAGTAGCCTTCAAAACATCCAAAAGATCAAAGCAAAATAAAAAGGAACAAGAGAATATAACAACAGCAGTGACATCTCGAAAGATGATGAAGAAGTGGCCAAATTCGTCAAGAGACTGAGTAAGGGAACCAACGGTAGGTATAAAGGTAAGCTTCCTTTAATTTGTTTTAATTGTGATGGTATTGGTCATTTTTCTAACAAATTTCCTCATAAGAAAAATAGAAATTATGAAGGTTACTCAAAAGGCAAACACACATATAAAGGAAAAAGAACTACAAAGAAAGATTTCAAGAAAAGCTTATGCATCAAAGAAGACATATCATCATCAGATGAAGATGAAATCAGTGACAGTGAGACGGGAAGAGTTTTACTCATGGCAGTAAAAGACTCTGACAAAGAAGACTCCGAAGAAGAATATGAAGAATCCGAAGAAGAAGTCGAAGAAGAAATTGAAGAGGGAGAAGTTGAATTTCGAGAAGAATTAATGTGTGACATAGAAGTTATCAAAAGAGAAAAGAACAAGAACAAGAAACTACAAGCAGAACTAGAAAAAAAGGAAGACACTCAAGAACTAGAAAAAATGATCACAAAATTGAAAGTTCAAATAGAAGAAGATAAAAGAATTGAAGAAGCACTCAAAGAATAGCTAGAATAAAATGACAGGATCATCGGAAACTTGGAAGCAGAGATTGTCACATTAAGAAAGGATATTCAAAAGAAAAATATGTAGAATAGCTCAAAAATTTTGGATGACATTATCAGCAGTCAAAAATCTCATCTTGACAAGTCTGGACTTGGATACAATTAGATAGAAAAGGGATCAAGCTCCAAAAAAATAGAGCAAGAAACAAATCCAAAAATCTATGGAGAAACAATCAAAGGGGACAGGAAGATATACAAGGAAGATTATAGGGACACTCCTCCACCGAGAAGATTCAAATTTCTGAATCAACAACAGACAGGTAGGCCTCAAGAAGAACAAGGATTCATAAGAGCACCTCCATTTAGAAGATATTCAACTCCCATGTATCAAACTATATTTTTTGGTTTATGTTATGCATGTAATAATTTTGGACATAAAGTTGTAAATTGTAGAGCTAACAACAGGAACAATAACAACTTTGAGATTCATACACAAAGGGGTTATTCAAGAAGACCTAGTGAAACACAAAGAAGAATTTACAACGGGTTTGAATCCTTGGGCACTAAAGTGGAATGTTACAAATGTAACAACTTTGGACACATGGCCAAAGATTGCAGAATGACAGTCCCTCCTAAAGAACCTCAACAGAATAACAACAGTCATAGACAAGAACCTCATAAAATGACATGGATAAGAAAGCAAGATCAGTATAGCAATGAAGAATGCACAGTCTCTCTACAGGATAAGCAGAAGAAACACAGTTGGTATGTTGACAGTGGGTGTTCAAAACGCATGATAGGTGATAAAGAAAAATTTCTTACATTACGAAAGGAAAGAAATGGATCAGTCTCCTTCAGAAATGATAATTCAGCCAAAATCATTAGAGAAGGCACAGTCTGAATTGGGAATAAGAATGAAAAGGTACAAAATGTTCTACTAGTAGAAGATATGAAACATAATCTTCTAAGTGTGATTCAAATGTGTGACCAAGGTCATAAAGTTACTTTCGATTCACAAAAGTGTGAGATAAGAAAAGAAGGTTTAGGGAAATTGGTCGGTACAGCTGCAAGAACTTCAAACAACATATATGTGTTAAGTGAAATTGGAAATGAAAAGTGTTGTCTAGGAAAGGAAGATGAAATTTGGCTATGGCACAGAAGAATGGGTCACATGCATTTTGATAAACTTGTCAAAGTCAGCAAAAGAGAATCAGTCAGAGAAATGCCCCAGATCACGAAACCAACCAACACTTTATGCAAGCATTGTCAACAAGGAAAGCAAACAAGGACCAGATTCAACTCAAAGGAATATTCAACAACAAGATCACTGGAAATTGTGCACACTGATCTAGTTGGTGCAACTACAACAAAGGGCTTAAAAGGTGAGAGATATTTTATGTTATTAGTTGATGATTATACAAGAATAATTGTAGTTTGCTTTCTCAAGAACAAGTCAGAAGCTTTTGAAAACTTCAAGATCTACAAGGAAATGGTTGAAAATGAGATGG
>JZKD02S1578985.1:0-10271 GCA_000966675.3 Picea glauca
CCTCTTAGTATCAATCTTAATTCCATCCTTGGATACAATATGACCTAGAAATTTACCCTCTTGCATGGCGAAGTGTGATTTCTTGGGGTTTAGGGATAGACCAAATCTGCGACATTTTTCGAATGTTTGTTTAAGACGTACCAGATGCTCTTCGTCAGATTTGGAGAAAACCGTTAAATCATCGAGATAGATGACTACAAACTTATCCCTCTCTCCGATGAAAGCAATGTCCATAGTGCGTTGGAACGTGGCTCCTGCATTCATCAATCTGAAAGGCATTTTATCATACATGAACGTACCCCAAGGAGTAGTAAAAGTTGTCTTTTCTTTATCTTGTTCATTCATGGCAATTTGATTATATCTAGAGAAACCGTCAATCATAGACATTCTATTCGCCCCAACTACCCTTTCTAGCACATGATCCATTTTAGGCAGTGGATAGTTGTCTTTAAGAGAGGACTTATTTAAATTTCTGAAATCCATGCACAGTCTAATTTCTCCACTCTTTTTTCTAACCGGGACCAAATTTTCCAACCAGTTAGAATATCTCAGAGGTACTATAATTTTCTAATCCAAAATTTTCTTCACTTCTCTCTCGACCACAGGCAATAAAATGGGGTTGATATGCCTAATATTTTGTCTATAAGGTTTGGTCCCGGGATTTAAAGGTATCTTGTGATCGATTACGGAAGCGTCGTAGGTTCTTAACTCATCGTAAGACCAGGCGAAAACATCTTTAAACTATCTGAGTAGGTCCTTATATTTGTCCTTTATTTTAGGGGGGAGGAGTTTAGATATTTTAAGCATCCTAGATTCTTCTTTGGTTCCTATGTCACAGTCCTCAACCTCTTCTTGTTGAGTTTCTAAGGTGGATTTTACAGGTATGTCGTTTTGATCAAACAGTCTTTCCAGAGGGATCAGTCCCTTCGGAATCTGGTTATTTTTTAGGACCAACATACGATGATTTGCGATTTTATCTTGGAAAGCTTGAGGGTCCTCCCCTTCTTGCATGATCCATATCTGGTCATTCTGATTTTCTTGATCTGCATGAGTTTCAGAAAATTCACTTACTGCTTCAAAAAACTTCTTAATTTGTTCATCGTCCTCAAAAACCTGTCAGTGCTGGATATTATTTGGTATATATGGTCTGTGTCTTATCTCTATGTGATACTTCAATTTAAAGGTTGTAGGAGGAGAGAAAGTCGAAGTTTCTTTAGCTAATGCATCAGTATGTAAGTTTTCTGCATGTGGGATGAAGTGGACATTTACAGATGAGAAAACATTTTCCATCAGATCCCAGGCACAATTCTTTATGATCTTAATCTTGGGTGCTTGGCTTGGTATTGTCAATTTACTTGTTTGACTATTAAATCCGCATCTCTGTATACCTCTAAGTTATTTATTTTTAGCTTCCTGGTAGCCTCTAATCCTAGGACCAAGGCTTCGTATTCACATACATTGTTAGTATAATCTATATCCCATTGCAGTCTGTAAGAAAAAGGAACAACGAATTTTTCTTCAGGAGCCACAAAAAGCACTCCTGCACCAGCCCCTTCGCGAGACGAGGCACCGTCAAAAAACATTTTCCAGATACCGGTACTACACATATCCTCGGTCATGTAACTTGAGTCTTCATGCTCTATGTCATTTTCCTCTGTGCCACCATCTAACCCATCGTCAAAAGATAAGATACAATTTCCTAAATCTTGGCCTGCAATGTAAACAGGGAAATTGTTCAGATTTTGAGGGTCGCTTACTGTATATGATAACCTTGTCTCACTGTATAACTGAGTAAATTTCCCACCAAACACAGGAATTGTGGCAAACGTCATATCCATTTGAAGAGAACCCCCCAACTTGGCTCCCCATGACCTAGACAACAGTAAGACATACTTGGGGGGAATATTGGCAATAACCACATCCATCAAGATACTCTTAACTAGGACTTGTGCCAAGGTGACTACTAAATCCTTTATCATTCCCATACACTTAACTCTTCTCGAGTCAAAAGAGTAAATATGGTAAGGTTTGGTGATCTAGAGACCCAATTTTTCCATAATAATTTTAGGCATCACGTTATGTGAGGCTCCGGAGTCTAGCATGCAATTATGTAGCAGTTGATCGTATACATTTAAGGTGATATAAAAGGGAGAAACAGAGTCTTTGGCCCCTTAAAAATGTGGACCAAAAGTGATTTTGGGTTTATCATCTTCCAGGTTCAAAACATTAGATTTTCTTTCTAGCTCTGAAACACCTATGACTTTGGTAATCTGCTTTCGATAAACTGGGTTTTTTGCTAACTCTACCAGAGGAATTGGTATTTTAATTTTATTTATCTCGTTTTTGAAACTGAAAGATCTGTTTACCTTGTATGTTTCTCTAGTGGGGACTTTCGAATCCTTCTTTTCCAACTTATTTGTCTAGAACGCTTTATTACTCATAGTCTTGGTTGAAGGTGCAATTGTATTAGCTGTTTCGGTTCCTTGTGTTTGGGTCTCAACTTTTCCCACTTCGGATTCTTGTGTGTTTCCTACTTTCACTTTCCTGTTAGGTAATAGGGCTTCTTCCGGAGTAGGCTCATAAGTTTGACCTCTTGGGAGAATTTTCTTAGGTTGAGTAGTTGAAATGGGCTTACTCTTAGATATCAAGTCATACTTAGGTTGGACCTCGACCATTATCATTTTGGTTTCTTCTTGAGAGATACAAAGGTCAGTATGATCTCTTTCTTCACCTTTAACCAATGATTGTTGAGTGTTTAAAGACTTTTCATAATCTTCTCTAGTCAGATACGGTTGTGTGCAGTCATCACCGAAGTTCATGACATCATTATCTGAATCTCTGAAATCTTGGAGATCATTTGCTCCTATAAAATTTTCGTTCTTTAGGGGATTTTGTATATTTTGATCTTCATTTTTTATCTGTCTTTGCTGGTTTGGGGGGTTGGGATTCCTCTTGAAATACTTTTTGGCGAAAGAATCGGCTTTGGCCTATTCTAGTTCAATTGTGGATATTTTATTAGATAGTTCCTTAATTACCCTGGCCATATCATCCACTTTGTCATATGTGTATCTATTAGACCCTGATGACCCTACTTGTTCTCTAAAGAATATAGTTTCTCGATTTCCCATTTATACTTTAGATTTTAACTTACCAGAAGCCATCATATTTGAATCAATTTCTATAGTGTCATCTTGCATTCGGTTTAGAGTAGCTCCCCTTTTTTCCCATAAAAGAAGTGCAAAATCTGGTTCGAAAGCCCCCGCGAAAGTTACTTTGGCTGCGGGTTGGGATGGTTTAAAATCCGTTGGGATTTTGTTATACAACTTATTTAATCTCTGAATAAAATCTATAACTATTTCTGAATTCTTTTTTCTTAAAGACCCAAACTCGGTTAAATAATATAGGTGGTCCTTTCTTTCGCCCCATTGTCTAAGGAAAGCATCTTCCAAGGCATCATAGGACAAGATAGATCCTGTAGGTAGACTCTGAAACCATGTTCAGACCTAACCTTCGAAGGTTTGGAAGAGAAGCCTCGAATGCACATCTTCATGTTCGAGGCCTAAGATGTCTACGAATTGGTCAAATAAATTTACGTGTTCGACTATGGTCAGATCTCCTTCCCCAGTGAATTTTGGCAAATTTTTTATATAATTTTCAGGAAGGTCGTGTAGAGGAGCGAGAAATACCAAGGGAGCATATCTTGCTGCCACTTTAGAAAACAACCTTGGAGGGGGGGCAGGCCCTTGGCCTCTAGCTCCTCCCCTAGGAGCACCTCCACCTCCTCCTATGACAACCCCTCCACCTCCTCCTCCGACAGCTACCATCGTTATTAGTGGAAAGTTGTAAAGGGGGTTTTCGAAAATTAAAAGTGAATCTTTACTTTCTTCGCGGGGTGAAAAATACGAGGATGACTGGTAAGGGATGTGAGGGCTTGTCTCTTTAGACTTGCAAGAGATGTAGTCAGGGGAACCAACGGGTGTGGAAGCTAGATGAGTGAAATATTCTTCGAGACCGTGTGAGGTCATGAAATTTAACGGAAGAGTCTACGATATATCGGCAGTAGATAAATTTTCTTCCAAACTTTTTCCTTTATGTTCTAGAGGGGTTATCGAACGAGTTTCGCTTCTAACTTTGGAGTATTTTGATGTTATATCCTTAGTGTCAAATAAAGGGCTGCGTGAAGTCGAAGGTTCAGAAGAAATTTTGGTCTTCATTTGTGGGTATTTAGGCTGAAAGATTGCAGGGGTCATATTAAGAGAGCCTCTCGCCTTTAAAATCTTCTCAAGATCAGTAACGGGTGTGGTCTGTTTACCATCCAGGTTTTTCCTGGTATTCCTTCATCTGGATTCCAGCTTATTAATCGTGGATTCACCAAGTGAAAGATTAGAAATCCTTTAAAAGTTGTGCACACTTTGTTCACTATAAAAGGGTGGCACTTTCAACGAAATAGATGTCGTTTTTTCAGGGAAAAAGATTTCATAGATTCGGTCCCCGGCAACGGTGCCAAAAATATGTTGTTCTAGAGTATGTACTTAAGGCTTAGAAGTACAATGTCTACGCATTCGAAAGTGAGTAAGGGGTAGAGAAGGAAGAAATGTCAACCTTCGACAAGGGAAGCTAGGGATGATTTCTGAGTTGGGGTTGTCTAGCTTCCAACTGTTCCTGGATATTTATATCCCTTTCAATCGTTTCCCATGAACGTTCGAGCTCAACCCAGGTAGTGGCTATTTTAAGAATAGTATCAAAAATATTTAAGGAAATATGTGTTTGATCTGATAATCCAGGTTCAATATTAGGTTGTCTTATTACAGGGACAGTCATAGAGGAATAGAGTGATAAGAAAAAACTTGGGAGAATTTTAGGTGATGTCTCAATTTCGGTCGTATAAAAGAGAGTTTACAGTTCTAGGAGTGAAAATAGGGTGCAAACCAAAGGCCCTTTCCCGTAACTGAGTTATATTTTAATAAATATGTATAAGGTGGGAGAAAACATTAAGCTGTCTATCTTGTAAGGATCCTATCAAGGGAGAATCTCACTTATAAACAGAAGAAGAAAAAGATAAAGAAATAACCCGATGAAGCATAAAATATATATAGAATTCTAAAGTGTTGACTGGTCTTATACCTATTGATAGATGGTACAGAGGAAAAACAGTAAACAATATAGAAAACCAAAATTCATGCACTATAGTATAGGTTGTACTAAATTATAGTGAAGAATTCATCAGATACAAATATGAAATGAAATGAAATATGAGATACAAGGAAACAAACTAATAACATAGTCATGACAGAATTGAGAATCTTCGGATTTGCTTTATATTAACTCTCAAAATAGAAAATATCTATTACAATCGACACAAAAGGGTCCAACCCATTTTTATTTCTTTCTATGGTATATTTATACAGTTTTACATAAGATGGGATCCCAATCATTACAAGATTTTCGGTTACGATAAGAAGGAGAGAAATCGTTACATTTCTTCATCTCTGTCTTTATTTGGTACCAGAAGCTTGCCCTCTCACATGCTCGGTACAAGTGACACATCTTTCCACTAGCCGAGATATCAACCTTGACTGTTCCACTTGACAATTGGCCTCAAAAGAGTAACAATCTCGGGCTAATTGCGGAAACCTTTATTCCATCTGTCGGTCTATGATGTCAGTGGCGCATAATTGCACACTTGGTTTAATCATACATTTATCTATTTGCACTATGTTTGCCATAGTTACTTGTGAGATTTTGACCGAATCTCTTTCTTCTTTTTCATTTATATCAAGAGAGATTTTTTCTATATTCATTTGACTCAATGTCTCAACATTTCCTTCATTATCAATACTTAACAGAGCACCATCTATAGAACCAAAAGCCTCTTCAAAGGATTTCATTACCTTCTTGGCTTGCAGTTTACCTTTTGCTATACTGTGCTCCCATTCTTTCAATAAAATATTTCCTCTGGTCTGCTCCAAAATGGAAAACCTGGGAGTACTTCCCGATTCCCTATTGTTTGTAGCTATTACAGCTTCCTGAAAAGTGACCCGAGCTACTCCAAATTCCTTTTCTCTGACAGATAAATTTTCCAATACTTCATCAATGAGTAAGCAGTCGTCTCGAATTATCTCTACCTTTGCAAGTAAACTTTGTTGGGCTGCAGAAACCCTGCTCCGAATTTCCATCGCCTGGGACTAGAACATCCCGATATCTATAAATTTACTTTTGGCGATTTCCACTCTACCCTATAGTTGTTCAATCAAGTCTTTTTGTTGGCCTGTCTGTATCTGACCATTCTGAACCACCAGCTATGCTTGTTCGAGCTTAGTTTTGAGCAACTCTATCTCCTTTTTATCGACCAACTTTGCTTGTTCTATTCCTGCGCTCGCCTAGTCCTTGGAAACCTCCTCTGTTGTGGATAGTCTAGCTTCTAAGGTTTTGATGAGGCGATTTTTTCGCTTCATCTGATTTTTCAAAATACCGACTGAAAATTGGTTTGTTGTAGCGTATGCCCCTAAGGTCTCGACTATTTCTGTAGGAAACTCGTCTTTCTTCTTGTCTTTCCCATCGGTCAAAACTTTGTACTTCTTGTTTATCGATCCCCCTTCCTAATAGAATTCTCCTTTTACCACAGCCTTTCTCTTCTTATCGAAAAATTACTCATTTGGAGGGAGCTCTTCCACCCTTATAGGTCTCAATTCTTCATTTAAAATCCACCCTGCGTCTATGTTTCCCTGAGTTGACTGCAAGGGAGTAATGGAGGCGATGGGGTCTCCGATTTTCTTAGCTGGTTGCCCTAGAGTAGTGATTGGAGACTACCTTTTCGATGGATTTGGAGTCTTTTTCTTTGTTTTTGAACTCCTAGTTTTCTCTTCCCCGTCTTGGTTGGGTGTCACATCTTTGGAGCCTTTGGCTTCTTTTTGTTTCACCTCTGTTGTACTTGGAGTTTCACCCCACAATACTGCGGGAAGAAAACTGCGTCGATGTTCTTGGAATTTTATAACATCGACCCTCTCTTTATGTGCCAGGGCTTGTATCCGAGCCAAAATTTTGTCATAAGATATTGCACCTCGGAAAAAATCATCCGAGGGTGAATTCTCGTGTTCGAACCTTTTGAGTCTGCAACTGGCCAAGTGATTACTTACGACCCTTTACGGATTGTGCTTATTGAATTCAATATGAACCAATTTTAGGTCTTCCAGGGTTGCTACCTTAGCTTTAGCATGCCCTAAATCTAATAAAGATTATTAATTTAAATGAACAGGAAAAGGTGGCCATACCTTCTTTGAATATCCCTTAATATCCTTGCTTATGCCACCGATTATGGTTTTCCTAGCAACCTCACAACAAGCCAGCGTGTCAGGTATGAATAATGGTAATGCATGTGGGGGAACAGAAGCCCCGAAAACCCTGAGATATGAGAATTCTTCTTCAACATACCAGTTAGCTATATTTCTTAGATTCATCGCTATACTGTCTGAGATCCTAGGTGGCAGGTGGCCAAAAATAGTGACATGCAGCGGTACCATTACCCAGTTGAAGATTTCATACACAAAATCTATCGCTTTGTTTTCCCACAGTTTTGAATGGTAGACATGGATGGGCTCGACCTCTGATGGAGTCCAAATCCATCTCATTAAGGGAAAGGGCATTAGAAAACACACGACGTCCATAATGTATGCAGACATAAAGAATGAAGCAATATTTCCACTCTCCCTCTGCGTCCGATACTCTGTAACTCGGCTGGTCAAGCTATCAGACAAAATTTTATCCCAGTCGAAGGAACAACCTTCGGAAACTGAATGTATTAGAGGCACCCACTGAAGAAATAAATGTGTGGTTTCCTCTCTCTCGTATAGTCTATAGGTCATCATAGCTACATATTTGAACTGCGGTTCCAAGGAAGCCATGGAATATATACCGGTACTGTCTGCCCTGAACTTCACAAGGTGTGAAACCCAATCTATGATTAAACTGGACATATTCTTTTCATATTTCACACATTCTTTATGTTTGAAGCTCTCCAAGAATTCGACATCGTATGTAAGGTCTGACACGGTAGGCAACTTGTACATAGTCTACAGGTGTTCGGGTCTGAAAGTCCCAATAGTGACTTTCTGTTCATTGATGATGGTTCTGGTTGGTATGTACACATGGTCTAATGCCCACTGGACCATATCATAGTAAGGGAGAATTCATGGCCTGGATGCTACTTTATGCATTCCAGATTGGATGACAATCTTATATTTGGTGGTTAGGTCATCTTTTTCATTGTCAATAGAATCATCAAAATAATCTACCAATTCGGACTGTATAACATCAAAAACAAACGACCAGGTCCTAACAAAGTCGACACTTCGAGGTGAAGTATCAGCGACGTTGTCTGAACCTTGTCCCGAAACCTCAATGTTGGCTTTAGTCGCTTTTCGCGGGGCCATGGCTTGGGGATCCTACTTTAGCTCCTCTGCGATAAAAATATGTATACATAAAGAAATTAGTTCGCTGAGAAAAGTTTTCTTTGCGTAATATAGAAATGAATTTGTGATAATAAATAACAGCTCTATATATTCAAAAAAGTTGTACTTTTCAAGAACAGAATGGTCAAATCATGCTTAAATACAATTTTAGCAATAAAAACATGATCCTTACTTGTCGATTTGCCTTGTTTCTAATTAATGCCATAAATTTTGGCGTTTCGAAATGTCAGTTGGCACAAGGAAAAATTAAGACTGCCTCGTAGACTGTGCATGCATCAAATCACGAGAAATACTAGCTTAGCTCGATTAATCAGGTTTTATCAATGTTAATTAATCTTTCGGTACTCGCTACATCGAGAGTTTTCGATTTAACCCTTTGAACCTCTAAGACCCGAGATTACGATGATTATCTTTGGTTAATAAAAAACGTAATTATGATTAGACACTTAATTAATTACGTGATTATTTATATCGCAACTTCGCGACTCAGAGCTTCAAAAGTATAGTTTCCGGGAGGTTCGTATGCCGAGTTGTGAAATTGCGAGATCGCGACTCGGAGCTTCGAAGGTATAGCTTCCGGGAAGTTCGTATGCTGAGTTGCGAAATCACGAGATCGCGATGATATGTTTTAATTAAAATGGGGGATAAAACCAGATTAAGTGTTTAATTAATTACGTTTCTATCTTTATCGCGACTTTGCGACTCGGGGCTTTGACAGTGTAGATTTTAAAGGGAAATACATCGAGTTGTGAATTTCTGACAGAGCTTAACCGCGGCTAAGCTTTTAACCTTTATCATTAACACGGGTTACTGAAACAAGAAACTCATAGTTTCGGTACGGGGTTACGACAGTAAGACTTTTGGAGTTACTAAACACCGAGACGTGAAACCCCGATGATGCTTAACCATAGTTTAGAAAGGTTTTACTCTCGCTACTGAACTGGGTAAAAATTTAAAGTGATCTCACCATTTCGCTCTTTGGGACTTGTGATCTATGTGATCTATAACATCCGACATACAAAATTCCGAGGTAAAAAAGGGAAAAATCATTTGAACGAAAAGTAGAACTCACCTTGAGAGTATGAAACCATCGTCGCTCGCATAATTAGGCTTCAGAGATTTTGGAACAAAAGAAGGAAAATACAAAAAACATCTTTCGATTTTGAGCATTAAGATATGAAATTCAAAACGGGCTAAAAAACAAAGGTGGCTCCAACACCACCATAGAATGCAAATCACTTGATGGATGGGAAAAGGACATAGGTTAAGCATAACAATCATTATGATCTTTTATTCGATGAACCAGAATGTTACATTTGTCATAACTATGGACATAAATCTATTGACTTTCGCTTAAGGAACTATGAACCAGATTTGAATTCCCCTACTGAAAATGTCAAGGTTTGGAAGAAGAAAGAAAGTGACAAGTGTGGATTAGTGTTGTCAGCTCAAAGACAAATGAACTGTTGGTATATAGACAGTGGCTGCTCCAAACATATGATGGGAGACAAAGGTAAGTTTCTATCTCTAAGTGAAAGAAAATCAGGAAACGTAACCTTTGGAAATGATGCTCCAGGCAAAATAAAGGGTAAAGGGATGGTGAGTTTAAGTAATGGAAAAGGAAAAGCCCAAGATGTTCTGCTTGTAGATGGGCTGAAACATAATCTTCTCAGTGTAATTCAAATGTATGACAGAGGATGTGAAGTGATGTTCATGTCCAAGGAATGCAAGATAAAGTCTGTAAACTCAGGACAAGTGGTGGCCCAAGGCATAAGGACAGAAAATAATGTATATGTGTGGAAC
>JZKD02S1578996.1:0-10271 GCA_000966675.3 Picea glauca
GTGGTCTTTGATCTTGGGGAGGAGATTTCTTAGGCCATTTGTCATTTGGCCTATGTTGGGACCTATTAGCTTGGCCCCTCTCCATGGCTATCAATCTATTATGCATGGCATTCATATGACTAACTTGTTCTTTCAATTGATTAGCATGATTTATTTCCATTTGTTTAATTAATTGAGTGAGTTCCTTAATGCCATCACTGGAGGATTTATGAGTTTCAACACTCTTCTTCTCTCATCAAAAAGTTGGGAAGAAGACCCTCTAGTAAAACCCGGGATGTTAGACTTCCTAGCATCCTGCATGTTCTTATCAATTTTGATAGCCGTGGCTTGTGTTGTTTTCAAATCCTAAGGGTTCTTATCCCTCAAGGAATACCTCATTTCTCCCTCAAAATCCTCCATATAGTATATCAAGACTGCAACATCTGAGGGTTTAATGTCATCATGAAGACTCCTCACTAAACTGTTGAACTTAGTGTTGAATTCTTCCATAGTTTCGTTCTCTTTCTTATCGCTAGAAGTGAGGGCTGCTAACTGAAACCTATGTTCCTTATGATCACTCCATCTCTTTCTAAATTCATCCAATATCGAATCAAGGGTGCTGAACTTAGCTGGATCAAAATCTATAAACCATTCAGCAGCACCACCTTCTAGTGAATACACAAACATGGTCATTTTTACATCTTCTTCATCATGACCTCTACAATATCTTTCCACACACATCCGGAAATTCAAGATGTGGGACTTTGCACTGATTGCATTGTTTCCTTGAAAAGTAGGCAACTTGTCTATGGCTTTCTCAGGGACTTGGTGTGGGGCACCTTGGATGGCTACAAAATTCAAAGGCCTCAAAAAGATACTCATGGTTGCGTTAGTTAAGTAAACTACTTAACTAATAATCATAATCATACTTAAGATACTCATGGTTGCATTAGTTATGATGGCATATATTAATAATCAAAACTACTTTCAATTATTAGTAAATGAAAATCAAATAAGCTAACAATTATACAATCACTAAAATTAGTTAAGTAAACTACTTTACCCAACAATCTACCTATAATCACACAAATATTTAAAACAAAACCATTTCATCTCATATGCATGCAAAGATCCCAAACAAATCTTGAGATCCGTGTATCCTCCAAAGAATTTCCTTTTATTATCCAAATGGAAGAAGTTGTAGCAACTAATTGCTACAAGTTCTTCAAGAGCCACACCAATGAAGAAAGGTGACAATAATGATGAGAGAGGAAGAGAATAAGATGGTGAGAAAACAGTAGCATAACAGTGCAATAATGAAAGGTGAATAAAGAGTGGGGGAGAGATTTCTTAAATAGCAAAAGAAACCAAGGAGACCCCCCTTGGATCTTCAACAAGTGTCAAAGATCCAAGGGACAAGACAAGTCATTTGGGAAAGTAGCCAATGAGAAACTAAGCTTTTAGGGTGAGGGGAAATGGCAAGTGTGAGTTGGATGGGTGAAGAAAGAAAGGCAAGGAGGGGATGAATTAGGCAAGGAAGAGTCCCACACTTTCTTCCATGAAAAACTCCAAAACAGTGTTTGAGGTTTCCACTTCATGCAAGCATTAAAGCGTAAGTTACCAAGATGAGCGTGAGTGTCAAAGGAGGAAAGCGTGAGTCTTGAATTGGAATGTGGGGGAGTGAGTGTATCACACTCTTGGGTGACGTGTAAGGAAAAGGGAAGGCATATGGGTGAAAGGAAAGGGACCCACGTCTCATTCAAAAGGTAAAATTCCAAATATATAAGTGACAAATCCAAGCCTACATGAGAGCTTACGTGAGGGAATGCATGAGCTAAGGAGTAAGGACGTGAGGTAAAGAGGACGTGGGCTGGGAGTGTGTTGGCACACTCCTACATGGCAAGCGATTGGTGGAGATGAGGCCCCACACACTTTATTTAAGTAAGTTTCCAACTTTGAGTTGAATGTTTCCTCTATTACATGAGGTACGTGGATTTGGTGGGGAGTGTGTAAAGAAAACTCCTAATTTGGATGTGAAAGGTTAAGGAGAAGTGTATGAGTGGACAAGGGAGGGCGCATAAGTGGAAAGGGGGACCCATCACATAATTAACATGAGTTTCCATCATTCACGTGGGAAGGGAGGCGTGAGCTCATAAGGGGAAATAATTAAAATATAATTTTAATTAAATGTGGGTTTAAAAGGGTTAGGATCGGTAGGTGGGGTCCTCTCTTTAATTATTGCCACTTACTTCATCTTTTTTGGCTAAAAATTACAAAATTTACACTTTCCCATGTTCTGGGTTTGGCAATTAAAATTATCGTTTTCCGAGAAAAACTCCTAAGTGGACAAAGAACCTAGCAAAACTTGTCCGACTGAGTTGAAACTTGGTCCATGGGTTTATGGGTTCTCATTAGCTTTATTTTGAGTACAAATACCTCTATCAAAAATCCAGGGACCTAAGTTTTACATTAAATACCCAGAATTAATTAATTAATTAATCAATTAATTAATTCGGAACCTTTAAAAAAAACCTAGCTAGACTTGACGAAATTCCGTGAAATTTCGCGTGCTGTCTTACATGGTCATTTAAAACATTCCTAAACACTAGCTACCTAGGAATGAATTCATTAGAATGACTTCACCACTTTGGAGGATTTATTGGGTGGGAGTGAAAAACTCAAGGGAGATTAACCCGGCTAGTTAGGCTACATTAACCTCCTGGGGATAAAAAACACTCAACGAAAGGAACTTTCCTAATGAAGAAACCCTAAGGAAACTAACCTAACATGATCCATGTAGAACTATTACATTATAAACCCGCGCAGGGGTGCGGTAATCTCGCTTACAAAACTGTGTGCTGGAGCAAAACAATGCCTTGTAGAACCAAAAAGTCTTCGACATGTTTATATCTATTGATGCACATCTTCATGATATATGGAGTTGAACTCCTAGTTGAAGAGGCGGTCAACACTTTCAAAGTAAGAATGAGAATCGAAAAATGGTGTTGAGAAAAGCTCAGGGACACAAAGATGGGGCGTGCATGTGGAACTTGGTGAGGCCACCAAGTATGCAGTCAAGAGGCGTGTTGAGAGAGATGAACATGCTATGGGTGCCAGAAGTCAAGAGAAGTGTGCTCTCAGTCTCAATAATTGAGAAGAATGATTTTGACGTACTATTCCAGGATGGAAAGGTGTTGATCAAGTCCAGAGGATCTAGCTCAGGCAAATCAATTGTTTTTGGAATTAGAGAGAGAGCAACTTGTGTAGCCTAAAGGGCCAATCTGTGCGAGAAATGGCAAGTAGCAGAATAGTAGTGAACAAGGAGCAAGTAGCTCCGATGGTTGAGCAGCTCATAGACATTTAGCCTTCAGGCCCAAGTGAGAAGGAGAAGCCTTCCAAGTCTTTCAAGGAGTCATGGTAAGAGATGCCCATGTAGGAGGCTTCTAGGCTTCCATAATGGCTCTCAAAACCTTAGGAAATTCACTTTATGAGTTAATTATTAAAGTGAATGACATTTTAATATCAATTAATTAAGTTAAGTGCCTAAGTTTTTGGCATTAGTAAATTAAGTGAGTTGAATAAATCCTAGACGTTAGATCTAAAGTGAAGGTTAGATCTAAATCCCTTCCCTTGATCACTTTAGAGATCTAGGATTTAGGGTTAAGTCAATATAATAAAAGGCATCCTGAGTGAGAGAATGAGACACACAAGAGTGAGATCATATTGATTGGGTGAAGAGCATCTCATCCAAGTGTGAGCGGGCAAGGTGAGAGGAAGGAGAAAATGGCCAACAAGGGAGATAGAAGCTAGGTGGGATTGGCTATTTGTTGCATTGTATATTCCTCACATGGGCCATTATCCCAAGATGAGAGCCCAAGGATTTTATTAATAAAATCAACTCAAATCTTGTTTTCCCTTCGGGGTTTTCTTTCATTNGGTTTTGGTAGTGAGTTAGGGTTTGAGGAGTGAGATGTGAAAGGGAAAAAACCCTTTACACTTGTTCAAACATGAAGTTAGGCTATAGGAAGGGCGCACTTAGGGTTTTGGCACTTTTTTCATTTTAATTTTTACTTTCCCCTAAGTTCATGAGGAAGGGAGGCACACTTTTCACTAGGAAGACTCACTTTTGGTTGTTGTCTTGGCATGGGGGGGTCTTCTAAGTGGATTTTCACTTTTACAACTTAGTATATATATTAGAAATCATTTCCCCACTCTCTCTCATGACTTTAGACATTTTTACAATTTTTGGCTTTTTTAACCTTAGCTAATTATTTGTTGATTTTTGACTGACGTGGACTCTTCATGGACAATGACCTAGCAAAACTTGTCCAATTAAGATAAAATTTAGTACAAAGGTGTACGGGGTCATAATCCATTTTCTTTGAGTACTCACACACTTATACAAAATACATAATGACCAATTTTTTACATTTTTCTTCAAAATTAATTAAAATTTCCAATTTACGTAAAATTTTAATTATTAAAAAAATTCTATCAAAACTTAACGAAATTCCGCAAGACTCTAAAAGATTTCTAGAATGGTAATTTAAAACACTTATAAACCTTATTCACCCATTGGGGTCGATCATTAGAACGTCTTTCACCACTTTTAAGGATTATTTGAGTGAAAAACTCAAGGATAATTAAAGTTGATGGTAAGCAAGATTAATTAACGGAGGAAAAAAAACACTCGATGAAAGGACTTCCCTAATGATAAAATCCTAAGTAATTAACTAAAAATTGACTCTTGTTGACATATTGCATTATTATCCCACGCAGGGGAGCAGACTTTCCGTGTATATAAAAAGACGTGCAGGGGGCAAAACTACCCTACTGAGCCATAATTCTTCCAATATGTTGTACCACAAGGTACATAGCTTTATGGTACATGACATTGACCCCTAGTTGAAATAGGTGGTCAAAAGTACCATCATCCTAGGCACTAGTGGCAACCTCTACTAGTAGGGTTGAACCCTCCTATAGGCTTGTTGTCACCTTCCTCTGACAGGTCGAGCCTCCCATAGGTATGTGGTTGCCTCCCTTGGCTAGATGAATCCTTCCCACAGACATGCGGCCTACTTCTCTCGTCAAACCGAGTCAACAAAGGACAGGTCGATCCCTTTTACTGCGGCTAAGCTCTCTTTGATTGGTTGAGCTCCCTCTAGGCTAAAACTTCCCCTCCTAGGTTGGTCAAGTCTTCGACTAATCTATGACATCCCTCTAAGCACCAGTCGCAACCCTCCTCTACAAAAGTAGATTTGTCACCTGTGTAGATAACTCAGATCCCACTGCCCTTCTTAGAACCTCAAGCTCTGATACCATGTTAGATTTCGATGTGCACCTAGACTCGGTGCACACGCACCTTAGGTCTGGTCTAGGTTCCGAACAGTGTACACAAATATTACACAATTTGAATTGTGAACATAAACACACTGAGATTCCTAACAACTTAGCATAGCAGAAAATAAACCAGCAATTTAATCATACACAAGTACACAGGAAATTTAATGCCCAAAATAACTTGTTCTCAAACCCAAAAAAATGGGCTCTCGTACCAAGGACAATGGCTCGAATTTGCATAAAGGAAAGATACCAAAACCACTTACAAAACCACTGTAGAAACCCTCCTGGTTTCCATGTCCAAATCTGTTGCACTGAGGCTGAGGGTTAGGGCATTCTTTTCCCCCTCAAACCCTCCAATGCCTTTGCAACTAAGCACCTTTACATGAGCCCTTTCCCAAACTATTGGTTTGTGACAACCCTCAATGGTTGTCCCAAATTTGCTCATTGTTGTACCAAATGTTAGCCACCTATACTTGTTGTACCATCATCCTCGGCACCAATGGCATCCTCTCCTAGCAATGTCGAACCCTCCCAAAAGCTTGTTGTCACCTTCCTCTGATAGGTTGATCATCTCACAGGTCTGTGGTTGCCTCCCTTTGATGGGTGAATCCTTCCGACGGACCTGCAACCTACTTCTCTCATCAAACTGAGCCAGTAGAGGGAAAGTCGATCCCTCCTCTTACTATGGCTAGGTTCTCTTCAGCTAGTCGAGCTCCCTCTAGGATACGACTGCCTCTCCTAGGCTAGATGAGCCTTCAACTGATCTACGACAACTCTCTGAGCACCAGTCACAACTCTCCTCTACACAAGCACTTTTTCTTTAAGACTTTTTGTTGACTGGAAGCTTTTTTATTTATATTTTTGGGTCTTTCCTAGAATATATTTGTTTCACAAGCACTTGAATTGATCATGGAAGAATGATATTTAATAAATGAATAATTGATGCATAAGAGACATGCTAGAGGAATTTCCGGATTAAAACTATGTATGGAGTTTTGAAATGTCCAACGTTTCGAATGGACACTCCACCCATCATCAGGGACATGAAAAGATGATAAGTTGTAAAAGAGTATTGAGGTATTTAAAATTAGTATAATGGAGATAGTCGTTATCCTGTTGTAATTATCCATTTTCATTAAGAGTAGTAATGGTAAAATCTTGGAAGAAAGATAAGAATAATTAAAAGTAGTGACTATATAAATATAGACTGAGTGGAGTTACCACTAAATAAATTGATTGAAATTAAGTAGATTAGTAAGGTAATAGGTGGTAGGAAGTAAAGAATAATTAAAAGAAGAATAAATATGAAAGAATTCAATTGATATACTAACAAAAACTTCAATTGATATAATGAAAAAAAAATTAAATTAAAGAGAATATTCAATAATATTAAGATAATAGGGTAAAAAATTAGGGAAAGGTTGGAAAAGGCGGGAAAAAGTTCGGAAATCCATAAAAATAATAATGAGGACGATTAATAATGTGTTAAAAGAAAGAGATAGAGATTAAGGCGAAGTAGAGCTAGGTTAGTGAAAGTGGAAAGGAGGGAATATTAAGGGAGAGTAATAATGAAATAATTAAGGAGAGTTAATAATAAAACGAAGGTAAATATTTGTGGAAAATGGGGGAGAGGATTTAATTAAAAATTCATTGAAGAAAATTAATCAAGTAATAATAATTAAGGTGGGGTAGTATTAAGATAGAGTAAAGAGATAAGAGTAAAATTTTTAATTAAGGGAGAGTAACAATTAAGTCATGAANGGTTTTGGTAGTGAGTTAGGGTTTGAGGAGTGAGATGTGAAAGGGAAAAAACCCTTTACACTTGTTCAAACATGAAGTTAGGCTATAGGAAGGGCGCACTTAGGGTTTTGGCACTTTTTTCATTTTAATTTTTACTTTCCCCTAAGTTCATGAGGAAGGGAGGCACACTTTTCACTAGGAAGACTCACTTTTGGTTGTTGTCTTGGCATGGGGGGGTCTTCTAAGTGGATTTTCACTTTTACAACTTAGTATATATATTAGAAATCATTTCCCCACTCTCTCTCATGACTTTAGACATTTTTACAATTTTTGGCTTTTTTAACCTTAGCTAATTATTTGTTGATTTTTGACTGACGTGGACTCTTCATGGACAATGACCTAGCAAAACTTGTCCAATTAAGATAAAATTTAGTACAAAGGTGTACGGGGTCATAATCCATTTTCTTTGAGTACTCACACACTTATACAAAATACATAATGACCAAATTTTTACATTTTTCTTCAAAATTAATTAAAATTTCCAATTTACATAAAATTTTAATTATTAAAAAAATTCTATCAAAACTTAACGAAATTCCGCAAGACTCTAAAAGATGTCTAGCATGGTCATTTAAAACACTTCTAAACCTTATTCACCCATTGGGGTTGATCATTAGAATGTCTTTCACCACTTTTAAGGATTATTTGAGTGAAAAACTCAAGGATAATTAAAGTTGATGGTAAGCAAGATTAATTAGCAGAGGAAAAAAAACACTCGATGAAAGGACTTCCCTAATGATAAAATCCTAAGTAATTAACTAAAAATTGACTCTTGTTGACATATTACATTATTATCCCACGCAGGGGAGCAGACTTTCCGTGTATATAAAAAGACGTGCAGGGGGTAAAACTGCCCTACTGAGCCATAATTCTTCCCATATGTTGTACCACAAGGTACATAGCTTTATGGTACATGACGTTGACCCCTAGTTGAAATAGGTGGTCAAAAGTACCATCATCCTAGGCACTAGTGGCAACCTATACTAGTAGGGTTGAACCCTCCTATAGGCTTGTTGTCACCTTCCTCTAACAGGTCGAGCCTCCCATAGGTATGTGGTTGCCTCCCTTGGCTGGATGAATCCTTCCCACAGACATGCGGCCTAATTCTCTCGTCAAACCGAGTCAACAAAGGACAAGTCGATCCCTTTTACTGCGACTAATCTCTCTTTGATTGGTTGAGCTCCCTCTAGGCTAAAACTTCCCCTCCTAGGTTGGTCAAGCCTTCGACTAATCTATGGCATCCCTCTAAGCACCAGTCACAACCCTCCTCTACAAAAGAAGATTTGTCACCTGTGTAGATAACTCAGATCCCACTGCCCTTCTTAGAAACTCAAGCTCTGATACCATGTTAGATTTCGATGTGCACCTAGACTCGGTGCACACAGTGTACACAACTATTACACAATATAGTTCTATGGGTCTAGGTTCCCAACAGTGTACACAAATATTACACAATTTGAATTGTGAACATAAACACATTGAGATTCCTAACAACTTAGCATAGCAGAAAATAAACCAGCAATTTAATCATACATAAGTACACAGGAAATTTAATGCCCAAAATAACTTGTTCTCAAACCCAAAAAAATGGGCTCTCGTACCAAGGACAATGGCTCGAATTTGCATAAAGGAAAGATACCAAAACCACTTACAAAACCACTGTAGAAACCCTCCTGGTTTCCATGTCCAAATCTGTTGCACTGAGGCTGAGGGTTAGGGCATTCTTTTCCCCCTCAAACCCTCCAATGCCTTTGCAACTAAGCACCTTTACATGAGCCCTTTCCCAAACTATTGGTTTGTGACAACCCTCAATGGTTGTCCCAAATTTGCTCATTGTTGTACCAAATGTTAGCCACCTATACTTGTTGTACCATCATCCTCGGCACCAATGGCATCCTCTCCTAGCAATGTCGAACCCTCCCAAAAGCTTGTTGTCACCTTCCTCTGATAGGTTGATCATCTCACAGGTCTGTGGTTGCCTCCCTTTGATGGGTGAATCCTTCCGACGGACCTGCAACCTACTTCTCTCATCAAACTGAGCCAGTAGAGGGAAAGTCGATCCCTCCTCTTACTATGGCTAGGTTCTCTTCAGCTAGTCGAGCTCCCTCTAGGATACGACTGCCTCTCCTAGGCTAGATGAGCCTTCAACTGATCTACGACAACTCTCTGAGCACCAGTCACAACTCTCCTCTACACAAGCACTTTTTCTTTAAGACTTTTTGTTGACTGGAAGCTTTTTTATTTATATTTTTGGGTCTTTCCTAGAATATATTTGTTTCACAAGCACTTGAATTGATCATGGAAGAATGATATTTAATAAATGAATAATTGATGCATAAGAGACATGCTAGAGGAATTTCCGGATTAAAACTATGTATGGAGTTTTGAAATGTCCAACGTTTCGAATGGACACTCCACCCATCATCAGGGACATGAAAAGATGATAAGTTGTAAAAGAGTATTGAGGTATTTAAAATTAGTATAATGGAGATAGTCGTTATCCTGTTGTAATTATCCATTTTCATTAAGAGTAGTAATGGTAAAATCTTGGAAGAAAGATAAGAATAATTAAAAGTAGTGACTATATAAATATAGACTGAGTGGAGTTACCACTAAATAAATTGATTGAAATTAAGTAGATTAGTAAGGTAATAGGTGGTAGGAAGTAAAGAATAATTAAAAGAAGAATAAATATGAAAGAATTCAATTGATATACTAACAAAAACTTCAATTGATATAATGAAAAAAAAATTAAATTAAAGAGAATATTCAATAATATTAAGATAATAGGGTAAAAAATTAGGGAAAGGTTGGAAAAGGCGGGAAAAAGTTCGGAAATCCATAAAAATAATAATGAGGACGATTAATAATGTGTTAAAAGAAAGAGATAGAGATTAAGGCGAAGTAGAGCTAGGTTAGTGAAAGTGGAAAGGAGGGAATATTAAGGGAGAGTAATAATGAAATAATTAAGGAGAGTTAATAATAAAACGAAGGTAAATATTTGTGGAAAATGGGGGAGAGGATTTAATTAAAAATTCATTGAAGAAAATTAATCAAGTAATAATAATTAAGGTGGGGTAGTATTAAGATAGAGTAAAGAGATAAGAGTAAAATTTTTAATTAAGGGAGAGTAACAATTAAGTCATGAA
>JZKD02S1579007.1:0-10271 GCA_000966675.3 Picea glauca
ATGATCTTTCACAAGATAGAATAACTACAGAACATATGAACTCATGCTTACTGGAACTAAAGATACTTAAGTTGTGAAAAGAATTCATACACAAAGATATCATATGGATCTCATCAAGAATAAAGAAGTATTGTAAAGATACAATTCATAATCATAAACACAGAATGACACATTATATTTGAAAATTCAAGGTCCTTCTTCATCTATTATCTTCATAACTCATCGAATACAATCTCAGAAATATAGATTGGTACTTTGTTACAGACTTTTGACTCCAGAATCATGTCATAGAGCTCGTTCTACCCAAAATTGCATATAGATTACATTTACAGAACCTTTTCTCAACTAAAACCCAACAACAACATCTGACTAAAAACAACAAAACTCCTCTTATAAACACTAGCCAACCCAACCCAACCTAAACTAACTAAACCCTTTTACAATAGTATTCATTTAATATATTTGTTGAGTGGGATCTTCTGGATTTGGGCTCGCATGCTTTCTTGTTCTATTGTAACTGCTTTTGTCTCGTTGGTGTTTCATTGTCCCTTTCCGCAACCGATTTATGTTTATTTTCCTTGCTACATTATCCATCTTCTTTTGTAGCTTGTGTAAATCGTATTAAATCAAAACTGGGACTATATTCCTTCTTGTGCAGCTTCAAATCCAAAAACGAAGGGCCCAACAGGCTCCAACCACAAGCCTTGACTCACCCTCGAGTCAAGTACTTGGCTCTTTCGCAACTTCTAGGGGTAATTGTTGCTTTCCCTTGTCCTCCTTCTCTGCTTTTCTTTTCTCTTATGCTTGCTCTTCCTCTTTCTATGCCTCTTCAAGCAAAGGGCCCAACTCTGAGACTAATTCTAAGGCCCGCTTCCTGACTTCCTGGAAAATCCCAACTTTATCCTGCCACTTCCTGGCAAGGACTGAGGCTTCGACTACAAATTGTTGGGTCACATCTGTGATACATCCTTTGGGCTTGGATGCGACCAAAGAGTTTTCTTTAGAGTCTGATGTAGCATCCACCTGATGCATTTGCATATACACAGTCTGAATGATAGGTCAGAATTCACTCAACTCCTTCTTGTCTACAGATTGCACCTCAAATAGAGCGTTCAACTCATTATCCGCTTGTTGAATTTGGTCGAACTTCTCTTGTTGCTCCAGTGGGTCCATGGTGGCCGCAACTTCTTCATTCAACAATTGTATTCTTGTGGGAACATCCTCTAAGTTTTGGTTGCGCCTTGCTATAATTCCCATCTAGTCGCTAACTTCTCAGAATATCTTTGTGCACTTGGTTGCACACTTATGTAGTGCCACTTGAGCATTGTTTTCCTCCAACACTACCTTCTCCATCTGTTCTTGCAACTTCTGAGATTGTTGCTCTGCTTCTTGGTGAATCTGTCACAACTTCTCTTCTAGTTTCTCTCCACGGATGGCCAGCTGTGACCATGATCCCTACATTAATTCGATCTAGTGATCAGGCTCTCCTGCAGCACTGGATTTTGATAGTTGGGGTGCTACCTTCCTTATTTCTGGCCAGGCTTTAGCAAGCCTCTCCTGGACTCATTCCATCTTATGCTCCACCTAGATCTTAGTGAATTATTCCTATGTTCTGCACACTTGAACAAGGAGTGATTTCTCTTTTGAAAACTCTTTATTCCTTTCAGCCTGCTGGAGCCTCTGCTCCAATTGATCAGTTGAAGCTCGGATCATTCCAACTAGCTGCAGTGTTGGCGACTGTGCAAGGTCAGCGGAGGAGGCAGTTGGACCTGCAGTGGAATTCCACTGGCCATTGAATGCTTTGATGGAGTCTCCACCTCCTCCTCTCTTGTCGATGTTCCTGGCACAAGCCTCAATCGCAACATTGATGGAAGGAGTTTTATAAACTATGCCCTAGACAAGCAGAGTTGCAACAACTCTGCGCATTGTTGAGGGTTTTGGAGGACTAGCTCCATATGTTTATGGGATGATGTCATGCTTTGTCCTAAATTCATGTCAGGTTCCTTCTAAACCTCTGGTATCTCCTCTTCTTTGTGAACTTCAACTTCCTGGGTTGCGTTTCCCATAGCATCCTCAACCTTAGTCATTGAGGAAGTGTGTAGGGGACCTCGGACTTGTGGCTTCTCTAATGTTTGCATCTATATCGAAGACAGAGTGTTCTAGATCACCAAAAAGGGTATAATATGATGGTCCTGGGCTTAAGGCTTTGAGTCAGTCAATTTTGGGCTCTATTCAAGTACTTCTGGGTTTGGACCAGGGATTTCTGGCCTCTACTCTCGTATCTCTAGGTAATCCACCTACATGGGTTCTGGGTTGATGGTTTGGGATGGAATGGAAATTTCTCGTGGTGGTGAATGGGGTTGTGGTGGTGATGGAGGTTTCTCACTGATGATGGTGGTGGATGGAGTGGTATCAAGCTCAGGGTTGTCATGAATGTCTATGATATGGGTTGCTCTAGTTGTTGAGTGAGTACGAGGGACGGTGGATGAAATGGGTTGGGGGTTCAAAACCTTTCTCAGTGAGATCCTCATCCTATTTTTCTTGGCCATAGGCTCTATAATGATTGTAGCACTAAGGATCTTGTTGAAATCCTTACCTGTCAACATGGATTTCTTCGACAGTTGTGGGAACATTGATAGTGTCCTATTTTTACACTCTAGTGGCTACGTCTCTTCCTCTTCGTCGAAGTTTGTCTGTGCTAGGGATTCTTTATTTTGTACCTCTAGTCTTGAGCTCGGTCCAACCCCTGCTTCCTGACCTCTCTTCTTCAGTATCTCCGTAGGTAGAACGTAATGCATCCTCGACTTGCACGGGTTGAGTTTGAATCCAGGCCATGACATAACCTATTTCTTGAAGTCTTCCTCATCTAAATAGAATGGAAGAATGTGCGAATGGAAGTCCTCCATGTTGGAATATCTTGGCCATACAAATGTGTGGTGGCGGTTCATCCTAAATGCAATGTTTCGTGTGTTGCAGTTGAGTAGCTCCTGGGAGATGCACAACCTCTGTGTTGCGTAGATAAATCTATTGTACCAATTGGAGAATGTCATGTTGTTTAAGGTTGTTTTCTTTGAGTCCAACCTTGAATGCCAAGGCTCGAACATTTTTTCCAAGCGCCCCTTGTCCACTAACGAAAGTGGTATTTTGGTGGGTGGCGTCCACTTCAGCATTACAAATGCGAGTAAAAAATATCCGTAGGTGAAAATACCACCTTTCTCTTGGGTTTCTTCATAGGCCACGAGGATTTCCTCCAATAGGTAGGTGCACGAGTTGAAGACAACGCCATTGGCGCAAAAATAAGCCATTGATAAAGCATCCAGTGTGCATTCTCCCTTGTATAAGGACCTCATGACTTTGCTAGAAATTATGTAGCAACCGGTCTTGACCATCTCGGGTAGTATGGGGTCGATATTGGTTGTGTTCCTCCCCCTATGTGTATGGAACCTCTCATATAGACCAGGCTCCCCCTTCTTCTTTTTGTGCTTGTTGGGACCCTGGAAACCTTTAGACATATCCTACCCTTCTATGGATAGTCTCGTAAGTTGGTGGATGTATTCTGCTTTGATTGGATATATCCTATCCAACCATAGGCTTCTATCATGTACCCCGTTGATCATAAACTTGGTACACCTCACAACTTCCCCAGTGGTGCCAAAAAATGGTAAGTCCCTGAGGTTCATGATGGTAGAGTTGAACAAATTGATAAACTTGGGCTTTGGCACAAATTGCATGCCTCCCAAATCGTCTAGAGAGACACTCCAGAAGACTTCAATGTTCATTTGAGGGATCATGACCTATTCTATCAAGTCGAGGTCGAGGAGCTTGACTTGCTCGACCTTTCCTTTAATATCACCCATGATCTCGACGCGGGGGTCACAGGGATCATCTGGTATTGCATCCTTTGAAATGACACTTCAGCTCCCTATATCTCTCAACATGGTGAGTCTGAACTATCTACAAATTTGAAAAGAGACACGGGGATTGGGGATCACGACTACGGGTTGAGGGATTACATAGGATTGCTCATGCTTCAGAATTCATAAATCACTAATTTCTCTCTGGGAAACAATGCTTCCTACATCGAACTCACATAACCTTATACCCAGTATTAGCTGGCAAGCTCTGTAATAACTATTATTCATCATTACCCTATATACGCAACTTGGATATGAGTTGTCCGACGGGACTGGTTAACGGGGTAAATATTTCGGGTGATCTCGACATTTACTAGGAAATTTGTTCAGAGACGCGGCTGATTCCATACCTTACCATTTAACGGGTAAGAATCCTAGCATGAATACCGATGGCATATTCACGTATCATGGATTTATAGTTTAACCAAATTCAGACGGGGTACTATAGTAGTAATAAAGGTTGTGACTAGACTGGGTTCGTGCGGCACATGGAGTAGGATTGTGTCTAGATTTTCTCTCCCTCCGACCACAAATGGGCCCCGTCATATTTAATGTATGTCATTAATAGCTTCATATCTCTTCTGATTTGACGTTGTTGAGTAATAAGTTCTGCATCAAACAATTCTTAGACAAAAAAAAATGAACTACATGTCGCGACACAACAATGCACTCTTCGAATTTATTAACTTAGTTCTCAGAAATTGAAAGAAAACAACTCAAATCTAACTACTATACATGCTCCTTCGGACTAGAGAAACTGTCCTTTAGCTCAATTCTAAGAGATATAGGGTTTCAGGCGAGTTTTCTTCACCCATCCTGGTCGCAACATACCATCCAGTTGCACGAGTTGGACTGCTCCTAGAGGTCGGATCTCTGCAACTATAAATGGTCCCAACCAATGCATGCAAAAATTTCCTGGATGTTTCTGGTACCGACTGTCATAAAGTAGGACCTTATCTCCTTGTGCAAATACCTTGGTCTTAATGTGTCTGTCATGCCAAGCTTTCTGCCTTGCTTTCTCAACTCATTGATGAAAGTTTTCTAAAAACCTGGTCTCTTCAAGTTCTTCTAAGTCCATGAGCCTCTACGCAACTAATTCGTCCTCTGACATGTGTGCAATCCATGCAATGTACAAACTTGGAGTAATGAATTTTGCAGGTACCACCACCTCTTTCCCATAAAATAGCTGAAATGGAGTGTACTTGTGGAGTTTCTTTGTGGTTGTCCTGTAATCCCATAACACTGTTGGAACTTTGTCATCTCAATCTTCCTTGTTTACGCAATAGACCTTCGTTAATCCTCTCTCCAAAATCTTGTTAAATGCTTCCACTATTCCATTAGATTGGGGGTGGAAGGGACAACTTTTATGATGTTGAATCAAGAACTCTATTGTAAGATTTGTTATTGTACTACTGATGAAATGAGCTCCCTGATCACTGGTTAGACTCCTAGGACATCCAAACCGAGTGATAATATTTTCAAAAATGAACCTAGCAGCAGTATCAGTCGAACAATCTTGGAAAGTTGTTTCCTCAACCCAACGAGTAAGGTAATCAGTTGCAATAATAATATACCTATCCTTTGAATGCATAGTTGTGGGATCGGCCCAATGAATTCAACCACCCACTTCTCAAATTCTTGTAGAGATCGGACTGGCTGAATAGGAAATTTATCTCGTCGTGACGACTTACCTACTCTTTGACAGACATTGCATGATCTAGCATATGCCTTTGCATCCTTGAAGAGTGTGTCCCACCATAGTCCATCTTGGAGGACTTTCTGCATAGTGGCCTTTCCTCCATCATGACCTCTCGCAACTCCATTGTGGAACTCCCACAATATGTCTTATCTTTCATGATCTAAGACACATCTCATGAGGATATTATTTAGTCCCAATTTGTACAATTTCCATGAAATCAATTGATAGTCTGCTACTCTAACCACCATATGACGTTTCTAAGTTGCAGAGTACGTTTCTGGGCAGGCCCCTATACTTAAAAATATTGCTATGTCTTCTAGGTATTCTAGTATAGCCTCAACCCAGAACATGTCTACATCTAGGAGTTGATCATCGATCGCGCCGCCACTTTCTCCTGACTATAATCTGGATAAGTGATCAGGCCCGATGTTGCATCTTCCAGGCTTAATGATCACTTCAAAATAAAATTCCTGAAACAATAGAAACCACCAACAAATTCTTCCTTCCAACACAGGTTTGTTAACTAGATATTTTAATGCAGAATGATCAGTAAATAAATTAAAATGAGAGCCTAACAGATAATGTCTAAACTTCTGCAAAGTGTAGATCATGGATAAACCCTCCCTTTCTGTGGTTGTATAGTTGCACTCAACTTGCGACAACTTCCTGCTAGAAAAATAGATAGGATGATCCATGGCTCCATATCCTGGTTGCGCTAAGATGGCTCCCAAGGTAATACCCGATGCATCTATGTGCACGTGAAATTTGTGTTGAGATTTTCCTTTAATATTTCAAACACTTTATCACACTTTGGGGTCCATTGGAACACTTTTTCCTTATTTAGTATATTTTCCATAGGTGCAGTGATGTTTTCATATCTTCTGATAAACTTGCGATAGTACCCTGTCTGCCCCAGCGTGGAGGGAAACTTATTAGCACTTGTAGGTGGCCGCATTTTCACACTAACCACAACTTTGGCTGGTTCTACCAGTAATCCTTCTCGACATACTATGTGGCCTAAAAAATTTCCATGTGGTACACAGAAGATACACTTTCTGAGGTTCAACGATATCTACAATTATCTACATCTGTCAAACATCAGATGTAGTAGCGCTACATCTTCCTTGAGTAGACTATATACCGTCCAATCATCCATAAAAAATTCTATAAACTTGTGGATAAATTCTCGGAAAGATGTTATTACAATTTGAGAAAAAAATGCATGGGCACTCTTTAGGCCAAATGGCATCACATTATATGCAAATGACCCCCATTCTATTTTGAATGTGGTCTTATTTTTGTCTTCTTCAACAATCCTTACTTGGTGATACCCTGAAAATCCATCTGTGAATGAGTAAGACTCTTTTCCCACAACTTGTTCTAGAACCTCATCAGTAAAAGGTTTTGGGAATGGGTCATGCACATGGGTAGGGTTAAGGATTCTATAGTCTACACAGAACCTAATGTCCTTTGTTCCTTTCTTGTTTTCGATGACCATTGGGCTAACCCATTATGCTTCTTTCACTACCAAAATAATTCCATCTTTCAACATCTTGTCTATTTCCCTCTTAAAATTCTCTTTCACTCTGGGGTTAAGGAGATATGGCCTATTCCTTAAGGGCTTTGATCTTGGTTTTAGTTCAATTTCCATCTATCCCATAGCTCCTTTAATCCCTTTTAGCTTTGAAAATGTCTTTGGGAACAAGTCCTCATACTCTCGCAACATGCTATGTATTTCCTAACTAGTATGCTCATCCTAGTAGTCTCCCACCATGGCTATATTAGGTTTCTTTGTAGTCCATGTGTTGACTTTGCGCAACTTCAATGGGTGATTAAAAGAACCACCAGTTTGACTAGGTATGATGTTCTATATTTCTCTTCTCTCTTCTATCTCCATAATGAATAATTTTCTCAATTCTTCTAAATCATCCGAGATTTCCAAATCCTTCTCAATCTTCTAACATTCTATATGTCTCTCATCCAAGTTTAGGTGAAGTTCTTGGCTATGCCTTGCGCATACCACTAGGTCTGATTTCCGTTTACTAATACCTATAAAAAAGAATTCTTTAATTCTTTGTAGGACTACTTTAATCTCAGGGTACTTACTTGTAAATGAGAAGTCCTTGCAAAAGTGATTTGCCAACATTTTCTAGTCGTCGATCTGTCTTCTGGTTTCCTCATGCATCAACCAAGCTTTCAAAATTGGATTTAGTGAATGGGGAAATACTTGAACCCAAAAGTGAGATGGTATTTCCGCAACCTGCCACTGTGTCACACATTGTTGAATATGTTCTTTAGGATCAGACTTTCTGTTGAGCAATTGCACAACTTGGAAATCCATCCACATCTCTAGTTCCAACAACTCTTTATCTTGAAATTTGTATTTGATACCTTGCTTCACATCGTTCCAATTTTCAATTAAGGCTTTGTGATTGGCCCACCATATCGCAGGGGTTTCCTAGAGGGATAAATCCAATACTGAGATTCTTTCATCCTCCACTACCTTTTCTTCCATGTTGACCATAAAACATGTCAATTCCTGAGGTACCATCATATATTGGGTGTTCTCTGACCTTGGTTCCAACCCTATCTAATTTCCCTGACAGTTGCGCATATTCTTGAAAATATTTCATATGAGCCCTTCCCTCACTAAGTCTTCCTTCTTCTCACCTTTAGCCTTAAACCATTGACTAAAGTTAATGAGAACCTCATTTGCTTATGCAATGTTAGTCCAGTTTTCTTTGTTAAAAAATTCTTACGCTGAGTTTTTTCCATTTGACCTCCAATCATAAAACTTTCTCCACAAAACATTTTTGATAGGTACTGTGTTTATCCTCCTGCAATCTGAGGGTGACTCTTAGTCCTAAAATTCTTGACGTCATTGTCGAGGAACGAATTGAATACATTTTCTTGGGATTGAACGACAAATCAATATTGATTCTGAAGGTGCATCATATCAATACCTTGAAGATTTCAACTTGCACCTAGAGAATCCATTGTTTCAGTTGTGGATCCCAAAAGCAAACACACGAGGTCTACACATATACCTCTGGAAACACCTGAAGTTGACCCAGATAATATTATCAAGAAAGGAAAGACTTACCAACAATGATTTACAGCTATTGTACTAGGTAATTCTAGTTGTTTACATGATTCTTCTTTTAAAACTCCAATAGCTATATCTTATTCTCCACGCCTACCATCTGCTGAAGTTTCTAGAAGTTTGGACTTTGAAATATTTCCTGTTGAATTTTCTCCTTTTAGTCCTCATTTGGAATAAGAAAGTCTAGAAACCCCTGTTTCTCATGATATTGTAAGGTGGTTTATACCCAAGAGGTTAGAAGATTTTCCCACTTTGGGTTTTCCTACTCATCCTCCTCCCTTGGACCCTTTACCATCCACCTCCAACACTCAACTTCTTCCCCTTGATCCTAAAACCACAACTGTAGTTGTACCTGTCCAAACTCCATCTCCCCATTGTTCTCCTACAGTTCACATCCCAATGGCAAGTGATAATATTCCTAGAAATAGGATGGATGCCATAATGGCTGCTAGATATGCCCCTCTTGTTTTACCTCGGCCTATGAATTCTCTCCTAGTCGGAGACTATCTTAATTACATGCCCAAGTTCACAGGGGAGAAAGACATAACTGTAGAAGAACACCTTTCATTCTTGAGGCATTCGGGGGATAAAAAATATTTTCTTTATTACATTAAAAAATTTGGGTTACTTAAGAGGAAAGAGAGGGAATCTGTTTCAGACTTCTCAAAATATTTAATAAAATGTGTAATAAGATTCCCATTGAAATAAAGCCTACAAAAACCTCGACGAATATTACTTATGCCAGTTCTTTTGACCCTGAGTTTTGCCTCTTGTTGAGAGAAATAAGATATACCTCTTTAGCACATCTGCAAGGTACATACCTTGAAGTAGAGTCTAATATATTAGCGGCTCACAAAATTAGGAGTAAATCTGATAGAGACATAATAATAGGTAGGGTTGAAGCTTCGACCTCTGATTCCTTTGCTTCCCACCCTCAAGTGGATGAATTAACAAAATTGGTAAAATCACTTTCTGCAGAAATGGAGAAGTTGAAACTTGAAGGAAAGAAGAGCTATATGAACACCCATAATGACGATAATAGGGGTAATTTCAGAAGACCCAATAATGCTCCTCAGATCCTCCAAAGAGATCAAAGAAATGGGGATAGGCATGATCAAAGAATCCAATCCCCTCTCCAAAATAACCTTGTTACCGATGAAGAAGGAGAGGAGGAAGAAGTTGATTTTGAAATCCATTGTCTTGGTGACACCTCTTCATCTCCTCATTTAACCTGATATGCATATGAATATTCTTTCATGGATAATATCCAACTAAAAAAATTAAGACAAGAAAAAAGGACCAGTGGAAATGCAAATAGATACAACCTAAAGTCAAAGAAGAAAGAGGGGAAGCCTAACATTTATGATCAGCTTACTAGAGCAGAGAATCCTGCTAAGAGTGTGACATATAGAGGCAAAGAAAAACAGGCACAAAACCCCTAGGAAGTGTTTAATATCCCTACCCCATAATTTAAGGAGATTCTGAAGCCTCCCTCCTCTTTTAGCTTTGAGAATAAGATTCAAAAAATTAAAATCCATGTACCTTTTTTGGAGCT
>JZKD02S1579018.1:6652-21874 GCA_000966675.3 Picea glauca
ATATTCATAAACAATACACACAAAGACATTCAAATACATAGATACAAACAAATAATAAAAACACATTTCAAAGAACATACAAGTAACATTCAAAATGATACATTCATATATACACAAACAATTAGAAGTAAATTCATACAAACACAGAAGTACAAGTACATTCACATATTCACAAACAATGAAAAGAACATTCATAAACAATACATACAAATACAATCAAAATCATTTTCATATATTCACAAATAATGAAAACAATACTCATAAACAATACACAAATACATTCATACAAATACACACAAGTACATTCAAAAGTATATTCATATGTTCATTCATAAACAATACATACAAACACAATCAAAAATATTTTCATATATTCACAAACAAAGAAAGCAACACTTCAAATAATCAAAATCATACATTCACAAGTGTAAAAGTTAACACTAAAGAATACATTTATTATAAATATATAAGCAAACATTTCAAAGACTTAATACATACATTCATATGCATACAAAAATACTAAAGAGTACATTTATTATAAACATATAAGCAAAGATTTCAAAGACTTAATACATACATTCATATGCATACAAAAATATTAAAATGTACATTTATTATAAAGATATAAGAAAACATTTCAAATACTTAATACATACATTAATATAGATACAAAAACACTAAAGAATACATCTATTATAAACATATAAGCAAACATTTCAAAAACTTAAACATTCATATACATACAAATTTAATTAAAAGTATAGTGAT
The DNA here is from genome assembly GCA_000966675.3 of Picea glauca. Classification (NCBI taxonomy): domain Eukaryota; kingdom Viridiplantae; phylum Streptophyta; class Pinopsida; order Pinales; family Pinaceae; genus Picea; species Picea glauca. Next base: position 7,421 of record JZKD02S1579018.1, read on the forward strand.
ACATTCACAAACAATTCTAAACAACACTTACAAACAATCAAAACCACATATTCATAAGAATACAAGCAAAACAAACACTATATAATATATTCATATACATATAAAAGCAAGAACAACACCTCTCACATCCACAATGATAATGATATTTCAAATATATATAATTAAGTATTCTAACTATTAAAAAATACATTACATACAAATTTAATTAAAACTATAATCATACATTTACAAACAATTCAAAACAACACCTACAAACAATCAAAATCTATACATTCATAAATGCAAACAAACACTATAAAATATATTCATATACATATAAAAACAAGAAAAACACCTCTCATATATATATAATATAAAAAATTAAAAAAAATATATATTTATAATAAAATATGATATAATAATATATTTATAATAATAAATAGTAAAATAATTATATAAAACTAATAAAAAGAAAAAAATGAAAAATATCAAAATAATAATAACAAATTAAGAAAAAAAATAAAAAGAAAAAAAAATATTTAAAATGTGTAAATTGTATTTTGATGTATTTATATAAAACTAATAAAAAGAAAAAACTAAAAATATCAAAATAATAATAATAAATTAAGATAAAAAAATAAAGATAATAAAAAGATAATAATAGATAATAAAGAATAATAAGAAAGTAACAAATTCTTTTAACTTCTTATTAGGACAATTGAGATTGAGCTAGTAAAGATTTAAAAATATGAGGGAAGATATGAAGGCACATTCCATAACTTAACTCTGTCATTTCATGATCTATCTCCTTTAGCATGAAACTTAATTATTTTCTTTCATCACTGAGATCTTCTCTAGCATGAAACAAAAAGGGACAAAAAAAAAATATCAATATATTACCTATACAAATCTATAAAAGCAAATGCTATCAATACCAGGTACACAATGTTTTGTTAGAAATAATATGAAATCCTCTAACATGAAACAGAGAATGAAAAAAAATATCAATATATTACCCATTTGCTATCATTGTCGGGTCCACAAACTGTTTTGTTGGAAATAATATGGAGTCCTCTAAGATGAAACAAAGAATCACAGAATAATAAACAAAATGGTTTGTTGGAAATAATATGGAGTCCTCTAAGATGAAACAAAGAATCACAGAGTAATAAACAAAGAAAGACCAAAAAATAAATAAATATATTACCCATACAAATATATAAAGGCAAAGGCTATCAATACGAGTTACTCAAAATGTTTTGTTAAAAATAATGTGCTGTGATTAGAATTGATGAGACTTCCTCTCAATTAGACATTGCGAATGGTATGGGAAAATAATGTAGCACAAAAGGGACAAAGACAATAAACTATAATTAAAGACCTAAGCCTTGGGAACATGTTGGTTTTCTTCGTTCAGTCCTCCTTCAACTAGATCCACAAGTACTATGGTGGAGTCATAACACTCGGGCATTACATTTTTTTTTATGGCTGCCCTTCTCTAGCTGTTTAACGAAGTTGGTGTATTGAACTAAGGTTAACATAATTTTGAAGAGTTCCAACATCTACTGTACATCTAGCATCTGAACTTTGAACGGTATTAGCATCTACCGTACATCTAGTCACCATTTAGAGTGTGTTTGGTATCCCTATTCTAACCGTGTTCTGAAAATGTTTTATCTCTGGGGTTAGTGTAATTATTGTTACTTCTCTTTGCCAGGGAAAACCTAGACAAAAATGTAAGGCATAATGAATTTGCAGAGAAGTTGGAAGTTGCTCATATAGGAACTGTTGAGGCCGGAAAAATGACAAAAGACTCGGTGCAAAATATTCACGGTTCCAAGTAGGTTTTGTTTTTGTGATATAAGATCTATATATTGTAAAATATGCATCCTTTTGTAGAGATTCTAACTCTTTCATTTTTTTTTAAATATTTTATGCAGGCTTTCTAGGGAGCACTACCTAAACACTGAAGAATTTATTGATGCAGTAGCAGAGTATCTGAAAATAAGACCTTCTGCATCCTTTCGTTGGCCTGGCATTGGCTGATATTTTCATAGATAGCTTTCGCAGAATTCATCAAATAGTTCTTGCAATAGGTTCCGCATGAGTTTAAGAGATGTCTAACGTCTGTATCATCTAACAGTCGTGCTAGTTTAATAGAGTTATGTAGCCCTAATGGATTGAGTTAATATAATTCAATGCAAAATGAAAAAAAAATGAATTTTTGTCCTTAAGTTTATGCAAAGTTGCTGGAATAAAATTTATATATTTTCAACCTCAAGCAAAATTTTTGAAATAAGCATAAACCAAGTGAAAGTTTTGCTATTTTATTCGTTGGCTTATTTTGTATGAATTGTTGTTTATGCATAAATTCTAACTGGAGTTTCCACTGACCCTGTAGGAGTTCTTAAGGGATTGTGAAATGTGTGGTGATTTTGAGCCTGCAAGATTTGTTTGAAGCAGTAGGTCAATCGGTACCAGGGGAAATGTATAAGGCCCATGGAATATCTAATATGGCATTGCATTGTCTGTGTTTCCAATTGTAAAATTTTAGAGGGACTTTTTCCTCTTCTGATTGTTAAAAATATTAATGCTCCTACACAGTCCTACACAGAAATCTCTAATCAGTTATCATGGGCTATGTATGTGCGAGTAGACAAGAACACAACTAGAATAAATATTGTTTTAACCAGAAACTCTTCAAAGCTATTCATTATGCGCTAAGGTTACTTGGCATTCATACGAAACCAAGAGGCCCATCCAGGCTTGGACCTAAAGCAATAACTGGCCAAGGAACCCTTGAAAACTACTACATTGAAAAACATCAAGAGGAAGCTAGTGGCTAGGAAAATGTTTGGGAAGGTGAAGGTAGCAAGATGCAGTAATCAGCTGCAGGGTCTCCTCCATGCAAATTTAATCAAGTATCCTGAGATCTTTTGCTTTTTTATTTCGTTTTTATACTTCATTGCTTCTGAATAAACAAATAATTAACAGTGCATATACCTAACATCTAATTCTGTGAAAAGACCCAGGGTAATTTTTTTTTTTGTCTTACCTTAATGTCTGCAAACATCCCTTCAAAGTCTAGTACCACAGTTTTAGGATCATAGTAACCATATTTCGACCAAGGAACCCCAACAACATTGAAAATGTTGTGATTTGCTGGTCAAAATCAATCCAGATTTGCTGGTCAAAATCAATCCAGATTCCAGAATAAAAAATCTTTCGAAAGATGGAATATTACTTTCCATAAAATTACGTTCTGTAAGATAGGCATGGCAACTCCGAATACATCACTCAGAGTTCATCATCTCACCGAGAATCTTTGACTTACCCCAAGTTGGAGAGGAAATCAAGACCTGTATTACAAGAAAATATCTTTGAATAAAGGCAGCACCGAGGCAAAGAGAACCAGTCCCTGAAAGGCCTTGGACAATTGCAACCTGGAGGAAGGTGTCAACAGAGTATTCTGTCAATTTGATCCTTGGACAATTGCAACCTGGAGAAAGGTGTCAACAGAGTATTCTGTCAATTTGATTCAAACATATTAAGGCACAAAATTTAGATGAAAAATTTAGTTGCGTGCCGATGGGATTGGAGCAGGTAACTAGGTTTGAGTTTCTAGATGTCAATCAACCGTTCGGGACCAGGGTTAAATTGGTAGATGTCGAATTGGTAGATGTCTCTCTTAGTAAATCAGCATAATGAATTAACAGACTTCAAAGTAGTTTATTCAACTAAAAAAACACAAATACGTAGTTTATTCAACTAAAAAAACACAAATACTTGACTCAGTGGTAATGTTAAAGAGACTGACATAGTCTCGAAGCTCCAGAAGTAGAAAATTTAAATGTTGGAAGTTTGCAAATCATAATATATGAAGACGATTATTTAAAGCTATTTGCTATTGCAATAAATAAGAATGAAACAAACCTATGAGCTTAAATAGAGCACCCAACGCATACACTTTAGGAAGAGCTGAATGTACTAACCTTGTTGGCCAAGGAAATCGTTGCTTAAGAGTTTTTTTATTATAGAAACTCTTTGCTGGGGAAGATCTGGAAACTCATTGGTGGGCTGTGGGGCAGCGTTGTTAATTTTGCTCAAAAGAATTGAACCCATCAGAATTGAAAAAGCTATAAAAAACCCAAAAAATTGAACCCATCGGAATTGAAAAAGCTATAAAAAAACCCAAAAAAATGAAGAATCAACACATGAATACCGTTCTCATTGGTGGGATGTGTAGCAGCGATAAAAAAAACCCCAAAAATGAAGAATCTACACATGAATACCGTCCTCATTGATGGGCTGTGAGGCAGTTGTTAGCTCTGCTTAACCAAAAAAAAAAGGAAACCCATCAGAATTTGAAAAGTGATAAAAAATTGAAGATTCAACCCATTAATACCGATCTGTCTTCACCCTTAGACACTCACCATGAAGGCATCATATACTCATCATGCTGGCCCATCATCAAAATCCATTCTGCCACGGTTGCCTCTCCTCTTTCTCTCAGTTATCACAGACCCACAAACATACAGTACATGAACATGTGACAAACAATACAGGACAAACATACACAACATGAACATACTGCAAACAACACACAGGCACAAATAGACAACAGTACACAACACATGGACGAAGCTCTCCACAACGCAACACACTGCCTAAGAGAGAGAGAGAGAGAGAGAGAGAGAGAGAGAGAGAGAGAGAAGAATCAAGATCGCGACCAATTTCCCTGCTTAGCAGAGCAAATTTTTCAGAGATTAATTGTATCCACTTGTACTCATTTTGTATATGCAATTAAAAACCAGACTGAAACCACATCATGAGCCAGACACGTACCTTTGTTAGTCCAAAACCATCAACGATCTTCCCTTTAGGTTCGACCTGATCTGTTCGGATAAGATTTTCCAACCTCCCTGATCTTTCTTTTGACTCTGCTTTTATCTGTTCGGATCAGATCTTACAATCTTTGTTGATATATATACATTTTCATCGAGCTTGAGCATCATGAGGATTTTGGCAACAAATGTGTTGGGATCCTTCACCGATTTATTTGTCATTCTTTTTTGCCTCTGCTTTCATTTTCATGTCCTCCATTATTTCCTAGGTTAATTTCCATAGTCTTATTGGACATATAGTAGGACATGGCACTGTTGCCGAGGGCCCGGGTGTTCATCGTTCTCTCCATGCTTGTCATTCGCCCATACTCCTCCCACTATATAGTAAGGAGAATCTTCTCTGTATTGATTTGGAATTGCGGCCTCTTTCCACACATCTTACAACCCTATAAAATATATGTAATCTCTGTAAACCCAGAAACAGACAACAAGCTAAGTCGACCAAGCAATAGAGTATCTCCAAACTTCCACCTATGGATTATCGACACATGGATCAATCTGGTGCCGCTGGATAAATGACAGTTACGATCTAATGGTCAGTACTCCCCATCAGAAAAATCACACACTATCAGAAAACTCAAAAAGTAAGCAACGTTCAATTCAAATTATTTATGGTCACTACTTCTGTGAGAGAAACACACACTCGATGTCGCTGTCTCTGTCAAAAAACTCAAGCAACGGTTCAATTCAAATTAGTTTCCATTTGAATTGTGTTTGAATTCCAAATAGTTTTAGTGGATGTGGCACATACTGCCTATGTCCTAATTCCAATTTTTTTTAGAAAAAATTAGTGTATAGTTGGCACATCCTAGCTCGATAGGACAGAGGTTGCAATTGTGGAGAAGATTGGAACTACTTTTTGGAGGATTGAAGTCATTTCTAGTTAGGTACATTTTCTTGGCTATCAGGATTTAAAGATTTATACACGTGTGTGCAAGACTTTTTCATATACTTAGTATTTATTATTTTATTTTAATGCTTGTGCTTGTACTTAAAATTAGGGTGTGATCACACCATATTTACATGGAGTAGGCTAAATCAGGAGAAATCTTCCCTCTCAAGTGTCCTTACTCTGGTAGGTTCTTCGACGACTTCTCGTTTGTGCTGTGGCACTATCCCCTAGACACCGCCAACCTTCCGTAGCTTGATACTTGACGTACCAGCCTTCCGTAGCTCGGGACTTGACGTAGATGAAGTGGGAGTTATGAATGGAGGCAAGTGCTTGGTCCAACCGTGCGACAACCGTTAGTGCATGCCATGCATACATCCTTCATCCATCAACATATAATGGCAACGATCAGATATCCAGCGAGTTTCTCGGGCGAGTTAGGGTACATCGGATTATAAGACCTCTCATAAATGTCCAGCAACCACCACCACTTAAAACCAGAGTGAAGAAAACCGACTCACAACATTTCGGAGACGGGGGAAGCAAAGCCCAGTTTGTTCCAAATTAATCAACGGAAAGATTCAAATATATATATGACGGATGGTCGGTTTGAACTGGTTTAAGACGATTGGAAGCGGTTGGAGCTAAACCGCAACTAATTATCCATTAATATAACTCTCCCCTTTAATGGAGAAATGATTTACATCCACACCTAACATCTCCCTAAACAATTCAAATTTGATCTTCCTAAGAGGCTTAGTGAAAATATCAACAACATTTTCACTAATGTTACAATACATTAAAGAAATGTCATTAGACTGCATCTTTTCTCGAACAAAATGGAATTGAGTATCAACATGCTTTGTCCTTGAATGATAAACTGTATTATTTTCCAGCTTGATTGAAATTTGGTTATCGCATTTGATTATAGTAGCTTTCTTTTTCTCTTCTCCAACTTCACAAGTTGTTGCACACAATGTTTTATATTTTTCCTGAGTGGATGACAAAGACACAGTAGGTTGCTTCTTACTACTCCATGAAACAATCCCAGATCCAATGCCAAATGTATGACCTGTAGTAGATCTTCAATCATCCGGATTGCTAGCCCAATTTGAATCTAAGTAACATGTCAGCTCAACATCGAATGAATCAGTATACTTAATACCATAATCAAGTGTGCCTTTGAGATATTTGAGTACCCCTTTTGCTGCATTCCAATGGATTTCTAGAGGTTTTTCCATAAACTGACTTAACACACTAACAAAGTATGCTATGTCAGTTCTGGTTGTAGTGAGATAGTTCAAGCTTCCCACCATCTGTCTATACACTGTATCATTTACCTCCTTCGAACCATCATCGCAGTAAAGTTTTGTGTTCTGCTGCATTGGAACATAAGAAACTTTACATTGATCCATTTAAAACCTCTTAAGTACTTCTCTCACATATTTACCTTGATACACAAAGGTTTTTCCATCATTTCTCCAAACTTCAAGGCCTAGGCAGTAATGTAACTCACCAAGATCTTTCATTTCAAATACCTGTGACATCTTCTTCTTGATTCCACTAATCAAATTTTCTGAATTTCCTTTAATAATTAAATCATCAACATATAAGGAAATCAATACAATGTGTCATTTTTCATCAAACTTGGTATACAGATTTGGATCACTTTTGCTCCTCATAAAACCCTGCTGAAGAAAGAATGAATCTATCTTCTCATGCCATGACCTAGGTGCATACTAAATGTTCCTGACCACTTTTCACAAACCCCTCTGGTTGAGTAAGGCAAACCTCCTCCTTTAACTCACCATTCATGAAAGCAAACTTTACATCTAATTGGTGAAACTTCCAATGTTGTTTTGTAGCTAGTGCAATTAACATTCTTATTGTGTTTAATTTAGCTACTGGTGCAAATGTTTCTGCATAATCAATGCCCTCTTTCTGTGAATACCCTTTTGCCACCAATTTGGCTTTATATTTATCTTACTACCATCTACTTTGAATTTAGGTTTATATATCCATTTATATCCTATGGGATTTTTATCTTTAGGCAATTCAGTCAAGTCCCAAGTTTTGTTTTTCATTATAGAGTCATATTATTCCTCCATTGTTTCTCTCCACTCTTCATGTTCATTAGCTTCATTAAAACTCATGGGTTCTATGACATTTGAAATATTACTCATTAGGGCATAATCTTTATATTTTTCAGGTGGACGAACCTGCCGTGAAGATCTTCTCAATTCGCTGGTGACTTCTTCATTTTGTGAAGATTCTTCTTCATTGCTAGATGTATCCATGTCACTTGGTGCCTTTTCCTGCTGTTGCTTCTCTTCTTTGACCTCTTCATCTTCAAGAAGTACCTTCCAACCTTCATGATTGTTGTCTTCATTATTTCCTTCTCCCTGTTCATGGAAGATTACATCTCTACTTGCAAACACTTTGTGAGTAGATGGATCAAACAGTTTATATGCTTAAAATTCTAAACAATACCATATAAAAATACATTTGATATCTTTAGCATCAAGCTTCTTCATGTTCTCCTTTGGAATGTGTGCAAAAGCCTTACACCCAAATATCCTCAAATTATTAACTGCTGGTTTAGAATTATACAAGGCTTCGAAATGAGTTTTATGATCAAGACACCTTATTGGACTTCTATTCTTTAAGTAAACAAGAGTGCTAATGGCGTCAACCCAATTTTTTTTTAAGAGATTCTTACTTTTCATCATACTTCGTGCACACTCCACCAGAGTTCTATTTTTCCTTTCTGCGACTCTGTTCTGCTGTGGAGTGTGGGGTACTGTAAATTGTTGTACTATTCCATAATCTTTGCAATACTTGATGAATTTCCCCAATATGTACTCTCCCCCTTGATCTGAGCGGAGGATTTTGATGGGTTTTCCTGTTTTCTTCTCCACCATGTTTTTAAATTCCTTGAAGTATTAAAAAACATCACTCTTTTTCCTGAGGAAATAAACCCATGTGTATCTTGTGCAATCATCAATAAACAATAATAAATAATAAACACCTCCTAGCAACCTTGTTTGCATTGGTCCACAAACATCAGTGTGCATAAGTTCTAATATATCTCTTTTTCTCCTACATTGGTCCACAAACATCAGTGTGCACAAGTTCTAATAGATCTCTTTTTCTCCTATCAGGATTAGAGGGGAATTCATCTCTGTGCATCTTTCGTAATGCACAACCTTCACAAGCAACATATTCATTCTTCAACATAGGGAGACCTTCAACCATACTTTGTTTTTGTAATAACAACAAATCATGATAATTAATGTGACCATACCTTTGGTGCCAAAGAGTTTTTCTATAGGCATAGTCGCAAAAGTTAAAGCTTGATGATCCTTGCTAGTGACATCAAGTTTGTATAGGCCTCCAACTCTTACTCCTGAAGCAACAGTTCTGTAATGATCCTGCAAGTGCTTCACTATACAATGTGTCTTGAAGAATTTGACTTTCAAATCCTGATATGTAATGGTGGACACAGAAATCAAGTTTTTCTTTATCCAGGGACATACACAACATTGCGAATGTGTCTGACAGTACCATTTAGAAGTGTTACTGGAATATCTCCATATCCCTTGATTTGATAAGAGCGATCATCTCCAAGATAAATATGGGCACCATTATGTGTTTCTTTAAAGTTTGTATACCAATTCTTATTACATGTCATATGAATTGAAGCACCAGAATCAACAAACCATGCATCAACATCATTAGTTTGAGCAGACAACGCAACATTCGACACAAACAATTTGAGATCTTTTGATTCAATATTCGTGTTTTCTTCTGCAAAGTTTCCTGAATGTTTTTTATTTTTATGCCTAGCCTCATCATCATTTTTATTCTTATAACATTCTCTGGAAATATGTCTAGTCCTACCACAATAAAAGCACTTAGGTTCATTTTTATTCGATGACATACCTTGATTTGGCTTTGACTTCCTCTGAAATGAACTTCCTCCTCTGCCTCCTTCTCGTGGTTTCCCTTTAGGGAATCTCTTCTTTGTCCATAGTGCTAAGTCTGAATTCTGAGGCTTCAAATTCGTGCGCCTCTCTTCCTCTTGCAACAATATACCTATCAGTTATTCAAAAGTAGCAGCTTTCTGCCTCAATGCAAGGCATGTTATAAACATTTGATAGTCCTCTAACATTCCATTTAGGGAAATTGTGACAAGATCACTGTTTGACATTTTTTCTCCCATATCTCCCAATTTATCTTTCATTTCTTTAATTCGCCCGAGAAACGTACTCACAAACTCGTTTATATCCATTTTAATACTTAGCAATTTAATCTTTAGGAAAATAATGCGATTCGTATTATTATTTTGATACAGATCTTTCTCAACAATACCTTGGCTTTGTTCTCTAGCTTATCCCAATCTAGGATTGCTGCCGCCGTTGCACTTGCAACCGCATCAAGACGCGCTTCATCTCCTTTCGCAATCGCCCATACGCCATAACCTTCCATCAAGGTTTGCATCTTGCATTTCCAATTGATGAAATTCGATCCATCCAATTTATTGGCTTCGTTGAGTTACGTTTCTGCGAGGGGATTCTCCATTCTTGCAAGGTTCGTTGAAAAAAAAAATAGTCCCCTCTTTATTTCTTTATCGCTACACGATGTAAAATCGTAGCCTCACGATTTATATTGCTCAAATCAGATCAGATTTCAACACCAACGATCTCGGTTTATGTAGATGCTCCACGATTCACCACAACGATTTAGTTATATGCAAGAAAACAACGATCTCCACAACAAAATGCTTAATTGCATTAGCGCGCATGTGTATGCAGATTTCTCACGCAGATTGCACAAAGACAATGCACCAGCAAGGAAATACCAACCGCTGGTGGTCTCCCCACTGGATGTCCCTTCGGTGCTCCATTGCGATTTCCTGTGGCACCGATATCACAACACGAGGAGGGAAACTCACCCCCACGCCACAGATCTCTCCACAACGACGTGGTATCTCCCAGCAGGGACGCTCAGATCCGTCCGCTCTGAGTGCGCAACACTATTTCCTCCGTGCCCTACCAATGTGAAAGCTCCCAACCAGATCGGTCTCCTGAAATCGCCCACGCAGCAACTCAAGGCAACAACTCTCCACGCACAGTCACCAGCCTATCCACGCAGTCACGCTCCTAGTCACTAGTCTCCACAACAAATGCAGTCACACCGGCGTATGCTCCACGCAGTTGTTGTCGCGCTGCCTCTCCACGGTTCCAGCGATACCCCACACACCTCCTCAGTGCGGCTCTTCTCTGAATCTGGACGAAGCAGCGACCGACTGGGCTCCCGCAGACCAAGCAATTGAAAGTTTGAATCACAACAGCGACACAACGGAGAGAGCGTTGAGAGTTTCTCTAATTCCAACAAATTGAAATGCTTAAGAAATAGTTATGGGAAGCACAAATTATCAGAACCTTATTGCAGTCACAACTGGAGGGATTGAGGTTCTCAATGCACCATCCATTGAATTTTTATAGCATGCTCTCTTTGTTTTTTGCAGTACATCTCTTGATCTCTGGTTCATGTTAACGTCCGTCCTGTTCGATTGTAGTGGCATGTAATATCCTCATTCACTTTTTCCTTTCTTTGTCCAGCCCCCGACTGCAGTAGAGTAGACTCGTACATGATATCGACATTTTTCGAAAGTTTCGACCAGTTTTCCAACAAGAAAATTGTGGAGGTTTTCCATATTTGGGAATCCAGATGTTACTTCCACAAGTATAAGATAAAAGGTCAAGATCATCATACCACTGCAATGCTCTAATTGTGGCCTTACAGATTCCCTTTGCTCTGCCTGGCACTGTACACGAATATTGCTTGTTGTTCTTTTCTCTGCAGCGCGATGCTTCATAATGGAAATTCAAGCAAATCTAGCTAAATTCTAGGTCCAACTCAATGTTAGTCTAAAATTTTTGCTGTGGATGTAAGTTTTTCGATTAAATTGTTAACTTGGCTTTTCGGATGTAATTTTTGTTTTACGAATCTGCAAGTTCACTTCTGAGCACAAATTTTTAGATTAAATTGCTAATAGGAGAATCATTTTGACAGTGAAGTACCAGAAATCAAGTGTAAAACTGAGTTAAATTTAAAATTTTGGGAAATTTGTTTTGACAGTAAAATATCCAAATCAAGTGTAAAACTGAGTTAAATTTAAAATTTTGGGACATTTGCTTTCAGGTGCAAGTAGCTAAGTCCACTCCTAAATTCAAGTACAAGTTTGTAGATTGAATTCCAAGTTAAACTTAAACTTAAACATGGATCATTGCTTCAAATCCTTAAGTTATTTCTTAATCAAATTCTAAAACTAACTTCCGAATATAAGTTATCCCAAAAAAACCAGCAACCACAAAACAAAGCTCTCACCTATTAAGCTAAGCTCACTGGCAGACGAAGTTGTGTATTCAAATTTCTAGTGCTATGCAGAATCCGTCATTGTTTACTTATAGTCCCACACCCACTTCTTAATTCTACTAATGCTAATGACATTAAAAATATTTTAAGAGGAAGCGTATGCTCATGCTAATGACACTAGTATGTTTAGAGTATTTATGGTTATATATTATTTAAAAATAAATAAGATATTAATTTAATTTGAATATGTAAATGGTTTATATAGTTTTTTGAATTTATCCAAAAATTATATTAAAAATATTTTATAAAATCATAAAAATATATTTTTAAAATAAAATAAAATATAAATCTTTATAATTATTCTGTAAAATTTATGGAGTTTTAAATTTAATTCCATCACATTTCTTTTGTTTTTACCAATAATGTAATTAGTTTAACTCATCTTAATTTCAAATTCATTATGTATTAAAATTTTAAAATTGAAAACATATTGATAGAGTAGAAAACTGCTTAACATGTTCTTTTAATATAACCATAAAGAAATGTTAACATATTCTCTCAATATAATCATAAAGAGGGAATTAATTTTAAGAAACGAATAACCAAGATTTAAAAAACACATGAATAGAATAATATACATAAATACATGAATGGAATGTTATAATATACATAATTAATGTACACTAAACTAATAATAAAGATTTAAAATTACAAACTTGCATGATGTATTTTCGATCATTACACACTTTCATGATGTATTTTTTTATAATTAAAATTAAAATTTAAAATCTTTACATAATAATCATTTAGAAACTAAATTGTTGTGGAATTTAAAATTAGAAAACATCACAATCACTTTGTTCTTTCAAAATCATTTATAATTATATTATCTATGTTAATGAGTTGTAATGAATTCTTTGTAAGTTTTTAATTTAACTATTAAACAATATAGTGGTCAAATCTCCATTCTTTCATATCATGTCTCACAATGAACATTTAAGTTCATTAAAACTACCACTCTCTATTGATCTATAATTGTCTTTTATTGGTTAAAAGTTTGTCTTCCTCATATGTAAGAAAATAGGTTCCAGCAAAAAAGGAAGTTTGCCCCCTTACAAACCACTAGCGTGTCATTTCGTGGCATGGTTTTTCTTAATAGCCGTGGTGAGTGAACCTACATTTACAAATAACCACCAATGATGGATATCCTCATTATAAATTTAGTTAGAATAAATTTTACCACTTTCATATAATAATAATAATAATCTATTTTTAAAGTCAAATTTGTGTATGAGACCCCCTTGTTTGTGGGACAAGGGACACCCCTCCCAACGATTTGACTAGTAAAGTCTACGAAGGTATACATACCCTACCCCCTCCGGATTTGAACTTGTAACCTCTTAATAGGAAACAATGTTCTTAACCATTATATATATATATATATATATATATATAATTGTAAATAATTTTATAAACCATCACTTTAAAAAAATAACCATAATTTATCAAAGAAAGCTATACATACATCTATATATATGTGAAAATTTTAATGTATTTAATAGAAATTATTGGATTTCTTGGTATCTAATAACTAAATAAAAGAATGATACATTTTTATAAAACCTTTCTACTGGATGAGACAATAAATTTACTTCATGTTAATTTGCTACTAATATAAAAAGTCAAAAACATAAAAATAAAATAAAAAGAGAATGAAAATCTTAGAGATAAATACTTCTTTATTAATAATGATAAATTTGATGGTGAAATTAATTTTCATAGAGCATTTTAACCATCAAATATAATTAAAAATTTAACACAATTTATCATAAAATATAACTATTAAATTAATAAATTTATTGAATGTTGAAAACCATCAAATTACAAATTAAATTTATTATGAAACTTCAACTCTATTAAAAAAAAACATTTCATATATTATCAAAATATATTATTAATGACTAAATATATATATTTTAAAATTCAACTCTATTTCTTAATAAACCTATCCTATATGACAAAGAAAGCTAAAAAAATATGGGAGGAGATTAAAATATAAAAAATCGTAATAATTAAAGAAAATCATTACGTATGGATTGCTACAATGTTAGTCAAGTTAATCAAAACAATGTATGTAAGTGAATGAATGCATATTCTATGAATATAATGTAATTGCAATGAGTTTATAGGACAAAGAAAGCTAAAAAAATATGGGAAGAGATTAAAATATAAAAAACATAATAATTAAAGGAAATCATTACTTATGGATTGCTAGAATATTATTCAAGTTAGTCAAAACAA
>JZKD02S1579018.1:33936-57988 GCA_000966675.3 Picea glauca
CGACGTAAAGGCTCAAGTCCACAACAGAAGAAGGAGAAGGTTAAGCAGGTCTGGATGCCGAAAACTCGTTGTACGTTTTGCAGCAAGAGTGGACATCAAAAGACTAGTTGTTGGAAGATTAATCCAGAGCTTCGTCCAAAGAAGGGCAAAAGGATTTTGCATGCACCCATGAAGGAGGACGGATTACCAACGAAGCAAGAAGAACACCATGAAGGAAAGAAAGCAGTCACTTGGTTCTGCCAGAAGTGGATGTCTCAACTTCATTGTATTTTTCTTCCATTAATGTAATCGGATCCAGAGCAAGCTGGGGGGCCTATCCCGAGCTTGTTGAGTGGTCAGTAACCTTTTGGGGACCAAAAGGTCTTATTGTTGGGAGGTGTGATCCGAAATCGGATTCAGAAGGCTGTCAGGGCATGAAAAATGCTCAAAAATGAAAGTGCTCGGAATCTGACAAAACCAACACCATTTCGTCCGTCTCATCTTCCTGATTTCGGTGGTATAATTTTTATGTCAAACGGAGTCCGTATGAAGAAGATATCGCAATTTGTCCGCCGAGCCAAATAAGGAAAATTTTGGGATGCTGACTGTACCTGTCCGTACAGTCCGTACATGACACGTGTCAGTCCGTACAGGGACACGTGGCAGGTCCGTACAGGTGACGTGGCATCACCAGTGGATGACACGTGGCAGTTCCGTACGATGACACGTGGCAAGTCCGTACAGGACACGTGGCGGCTCCAGAGCGTGACACATGTCATGCTGATTTGGCATTTTCGGCGCGCAGTTGGACCAATCCCGAAGTGACACATGTCACCACTGAAAGGGTGACACGTGGCAGGGTGACATCAGCAACTGATGTGGCAGGCTTGCGTGACATGATGACTGGATCGTACGAAAGTGACGTGGCGCTGACGTGGCAGTGCTGACTGGACGTACGGAAGTCGACGCGGCAGGTGACGTGGACCAATAAGCGACTGACATGTGGCATGTGTTAATTGGTTTTTAAGGTGCCACGTGGCCCAATCACGGGCTGCCATGTGGCACCCCGGGTTTAGCCAATGAGGGCTATGCTATAAAAATTTTGGGCCTGGGGGATTCGAACCCCGGACCTCTCCCCACCGGCAACGCTTTGGCAAATATCATCCGACCGTTAGACCATGCATTCGTTCTTGTTATGTGTGCGAGTTATATTATATTTAAAGTTATGTTATAATATATATTGCGGGTGGTCGGGTCAGGGCTTGGCCCCGACCCTCGGTTTTATATAACGGTTCATATGACCCCGACTGTATAAAAAGGGGCGCGGCGTTCTATTGGCGCGGTTTCATTTTTTCAAACCCACGGTCATGTGACCGTTACCAAAATATGTGCGCGGATATATGCTACCGTTTGGGCATGGTTGTTATTGCGGTTTGCCGGACGGTTAGGCGCAGGGCGGTTACATGTTTTAACCGTGGTTCTATGCAAACAAGCCATACGACCAAGCGTTGAGTGCAGAAGGGGCCAACGCTTAGCCAAGGCTAGCGCTCGGCCATATGGTGTTCATATGACCAAAAACGGGGGCGCGCGTGCTAGCGAAAGGGGCTTATGCCATTTATAACTATTATATAGTTTTGAAAGTGGTTTTTAACCAACTTTTGGTTAATTAAATGTAATTTAACTCCTTTTTAATGTAATTGGGGGTTATTGGGCTTTTTTAGAGCCTAATTCTTGGGAGGAAGTTGGAGATTGACAACCAACTTTCCCACTATTTAACCAAGGCCATGTTGAGGCCATTTGGTCAGATTTGGAGAGATTTTTGACGGTTTTGGAGCGCAAAGATGCTGAGGCAAAGCCAGGTCTAAGCCAGTTTGAGGCAAGGAAGCTGTTGAGGTAGAGATGTTGTCGGACGATTTCTGAGAGCTCAGGACATCCGTTTCAGGTGCCGTAAGTTGTGCAAGATTCTAGAGATCATGGCGAACAAGACCAGATCAGTCTAGAAGCCAATCGGCATTGTAAAGATGTACTAATAAGCTTTCTAAAAGAAATAAAGAAGCCTCCCTCATAGAGAAAAGGCCCGGAGACGTAGGCAAAGTTGCCGAACTCCGTTATCAAATTTGTGCATTATGGTTTGCTGTTCTTTATTGCATTTCAGATTTGCATATATGTCTATGGCTGTATAATTCATTTCTTTCCTCGTGCTTTCGTTAAGTTTCCCAATGGTTAATAAATCCATGCAAATAAAACTCAACCATAGTCATTTCGAAAAATCCTGACGGATCACTCATAGATGGCATATGCTTGATGATAGTACACCATTGATGATACATGTTTATACACTCATAGATGGCATATGCTTGATGATAGTACACCATTGGTATTACTTGATTAGCACAACAATTGGTATTTGTTTGAGATACATGGTTATGGTACTTGGTTCATGATGGAGACATATCATGAGTGATATGACACTTGTTTGGCATTTTATTAGATGCACATTGTTTGGAATGTTGGTAGATGCACATGGTTGGCATGGTTGGCATATTGGTAGATTCACATGTTGGCATATGGTTGATACATTCCATTGATGATATATTTTGGCACATTGTATGATGTTGATGTACATGGTTGATGTACATGGGTGTTGTTCATGATGAACACACATTTTGGTATAGGAAGTACTTGGTTGATATTTTTCTCATGATTCTCTATTTTTGACTTATATTTTGCTTCATGATGTTTGGTATAGCATGAGTTGGATGCATGGATAGGTCCAAGGATCATTATATGGTATCATATTGTTCATCTTGCAGATAATATAGGGGAAGACATGCCCATAGGGGGAGTCATTCTTCTTCCCATGTTTCTAGGAGGAGAAAAGAGCCCTATACTTGAAGAAAGAGAACATAGGCATAGTTCCAGGGGGAGCAATGGTCACAGGGGGAGTATGAGTGATGTATCTTCAACATTACATCAGAGTGATATCCCTTGTTCAAAAGGGGAGAGAGATTATTCAGAGGAAGATCAAAGGCATTCAGACAAGGGGAGCAACCCCAAGGATAGTTCAAGCAGGGGGAGTAGCCCCAAGGGGAGAAGGACCCTTTGCCATTGATGTCAAAGGGGGAGAGATAATCACATTGATATGATTGATGTTTATTGATGATGAGAGATATCACATTGATATGTTTGATGAATATTGATGTAGAGAATACCTTGTCTACATGTTGACATCAATGATTGGTGTTGACATCAATGTTGTTTCTCTCCAAGGCCAAATCTATAGACCTATGCTATCCCCTCGATCGATGGCAGTGATCATGTCATGATTTCACGTATCAGGATAATGAACATGATCCAACTCTGACTCTCCATTCCCCAAAATCCTGATCTCCATTATCTCCTCCCTTAATCTTCCACCCATACGACCGATCGCCACGACCTGGGGCTTATTCTCCGAACTCATTGGGACTTCGCATTTCACGAAGTTGGAACACAAACCAACACCTATATTTTGAAAACCTGATCCGTGAAATCCTGATATCCCCTTGTCCAGATCAACAATCATGGCTCTCCTGGGATTTGATGGTTCAGATCAAATCACAAGTTCACAAAACTCTACCCTTTGACTTCCTTCAACAACGAGTCAGCAAAACATTGATCCTTTGCCACGTGTCCTCTGCTAGTGGATGGTTCTGATTACTTCGGGACTTTCAAGACTTTGACGAGTCCACTCTCCCACCTACACAAGGGTTAAGATTGACGGTCAAGGTAGCTCCCAATGGATCCTGGGATCTACGGTCCCGGTTCCTTCGCTACTTGCGAAGATTGAAGGGGTTGAGGCGTTAATGCTTGCGCTCCTCCTATAGATCCATTGGTCCTAATAGACCTGGGATACTTCCGAAAGGATCTCATACATTCATCTACCAATCAAAAGGATACTCCCTTTCGATAATTTGACTTGCTATCCTTTCTGAACTCGGGCAATGAAGTTCAACTTCTTAGAGCTTCGAGATTCCACGGCTCCGAAACCTTCGAAAAATAAATCCTTCTTGCACAGGGTTCCCAGACCCAGGTCACCTGAACCTTTAGATGATTCTTGGGAAAATTATCCCTACTCTTAGTCGGGTTTATGGATAAGGGCTTGGGTGCGTTTTGAAGTCCCTAGGATACTGACCTGAATGAAGTGCCTTCCTAACTCACCGAGTTAGGAGCTATGACACTAGGGCAAGGTAAAATCCTGGGTTTACCGTAGCAATAGCCATACCAAGGAGCTTACTCCGACTCTGAGATATGATGCAATTCCTTGGGGAAGGTGATTTCGAGGGATTAAATTAGAACATCATGAGAATCAAGCAGATGAGATGATTCTCAGTGGAACGAACTCATGCTCCAGACTTAATCATTTTGTACAGAAACCAACTATGGAATATAAGTATACACATGCATCCATTACTTCCAATCTAAAACACTAGGCAATCATTCCACACAGAAACCATTTATGGGTGTATAAACATGAGCATGTATCCATGATATTCAATTCAAAATACAAGGCATAAAACACTTATTGCATCCCCCCCTCTCTGCCCACCCCCCCCCATGCTTCCTTTATTGCATCCCTCTACAAGATTGCGCGTGGCACACATTTTCCCATCTATGGTCAAGTTTGAGAGCTTTATGGATGGGTGGTCCACCTCATCCCCTCATTAACTCTTGAGGAGCCTCCCCACCTACCATCTCGACGAAAATTCATTCCTGGGTCAGAGAGTTGTTTTGGGTCTGGAGCAAGTAAAAACCAGTAAGGTACTGGTTCAGTGGAAGTTAATGCAACCGTTCTGGGTCCCTTCCACCACCTTTTCATTAGCCATCATGGTCTCTTTTAGCACATCCCCTTCCCAACAGTCATGCAATACATATTCATAAAATAATTTACATTCATTGACCTTTTATACAAAGGTCCATCAAATCAAACATTCACACCTTCGAGTTTCCCATAGTTCTTGGCCAATATAGTTATATTTACAGACCGGGGGAAACCGGGTGTTACATCCACTATATTAATAAAGGCCCACTATGGTAGTTAGATGTAATAAATGTGAGAAAGCTCTCTAGAAGGTTCCTAGGAGATAGAGAGAGCTATATAAATAAGTGTAAGGAATGTAATGGAGGATAGTGAAGAATATGGTCATTGTAACGATCAAGTATTGTTTGAGGAGTGCATTCCTTCCATAAGGAATAATATATGGTGTTACCCTACCTCAAGGGTTTTCTCTAGTTCTTGTGTTCAATATTTGGTGAATCGTTTGGATTATTCTTGTTGATATTGTGGGTTTATTTTGATATTTATCTTCATATCTATTCATCTACTTAACAATTGGTATCAGAGCACTTTCCTTGGCCAAAGAAGGGAAGCATTTTTTTCTCTTTTTGCAGATTTTTTTGTAGGGAAAAAAGAGTGTGACACACTTCAGGTTTAGATCTGAAACTTTCTGTGTAGAATTTGTCCAAACAAATTGCATATTTGAATTCATCTCGGAAAAATACCCAATTTCAAAAAACAAATCGGCCTAAATGGAGTCTGGGAAGTAAATTTATGCACATTTTAAATTCAACAGTTTTTCCGGAAAAAACCGCGATTTTCTGCAGTAAGTTATTTCTACACCCTAGTTTTTGTTGAAGATTTACTCCAAGCATGATATTTTTTACTGGAAGATATTATGTCCCTAGTATTGAATAATTTATACAATCTCACAAGTCAATATGGAAAGAGAAGTGGAAATCTTTTGTAGACTGGGGTTTCAAAGGTGATGGTCTCATATGGTGGAAATCATTTCACCATTATGGGTGGATGTCACTTTCTGAGGAAGCACTTGAAAAATTACTTTTAGACAAGTGGTCTCATACAAAGAGTAAGGATAAAGGCATC
The DNA here is from genome assembly GCA_000966675.3 of Picea glauca. Lineage (NCBI taxonomy): Eukaryota > Viridiplantae > Streptophyta > Pinopsida > Pinales > Pinaceae > Picea > Picea glauca. The sequence continues at coordinate 39,839 of JZKD02S1579018.1, forward strand.
ACCAAGAGTTTATTTTCATGTGGAAAATTTATATTACAAGTTCATGGTTGTATTCATAAAGAAAATGTCATTGTTTCTATTAACCCTAGTTGCAAACAAAATTTTATCAATATTCAGTTGGTTAATATATTGCAAGTTATGGAAAAAAATATTCAAAGCACACATGTTGCATGTGAAAATGTTAAACATTTTAAAGATTTGAAGCTTAGTATGGATAAATATGTGTCGCATTCATACTTTGAGGCTCTAGATATGGGTGATGAAGACATTATTTTGGGATATCCTTGGATAGAATCAATGGATACCATTAATATTAATGTGCAAAAGAAGTTTCTAAAGATTTGATACAAGAAAAAGAAAATTACATTGCAGGATGTGTCTCTTAGTAAGAAATATGGGCCCATGGAAGCTAGCAAAGAATTTATTACTGAGTCTAAAGTTGAATCAGAGGTAGAGTCTACAGAAGGAGATGAAGAAAAACTACAGGAAGGACATAATCATGAAGTTAAGGAGGTAATTGAATCAAAGGCACAAAGTGTTGCAAATTTGAAGAAAAAATAACATATACCTACAATTGTTGTATATCACCATCCACATCATATAGAGACACAACAGTCATTAAGGTAAGGGTGTGTGCATCAACACATTTATGCACCAACAGGGCACCGAACACGAAATTGATCAAGAGGTTCATGGAGGACTACCGACACTACGAGAAGAGATCATGCTACATAAACAATCCCATGGAAACCCCGACATGATGCAGAGAAATATCAGGGTAGCAAGGCATCAGATAGACATCATGTTTGACTTCCATTGGGATGGTTGGATGGTCGTACTTGGTACCAGTTGGCTATATTGATTAGTTGGTCATATTGTATGGGTTTTTCTCATATTTCAAGGACGAAACATGTGAAGGGGGATGTAATTTAGTATACCTAGGGAGGTAATATGGGGTACCTAGGGAGGTACTCAATGAGAATGTAGTTATGTGTTATTAGTGGAAGTCATTTAATATATGAGAATGTGGTCATTCAATGTAAGGTGGACTAGGTCCACTATATTAATAAAGGTCCACTATGGTAGTTAGATGTAATAAATGCAAGAAATTTCTCTAGAAGGTTCCTAGGAGATAGAGAGATATATATAAAGAAGTGTAAGGAATGTAATGAAGGATAGTGAAGAATATGGTCATTGCAACAAGCAAGTATTGCTTGAGGAGTGCATTCCTTCCATAAGGAATAATATATGGTGTTACCCTACCTCAAGGGTTTTCTCTAGTTCTTGTGTTCAGTATTTGGTGAATGGTTTGGATTATTCATGTTGACATTGTGGGTTTATTTTGAGATTTATCTTCATATCTATTTAGGTACTTGACATATTTGTTATGAATATTGATGGACTATGATATTGAATGTGATAAATTTATACATTATCACCATATGCTTGCATTTATTGGTTGTTGAGGACAAGTTGTAGGTGTATCACTTTGGGTCAAGTTCTCAATGGTGGACTTCATCGAACGTTTGGACGAGGTAGGCTCCTTATCTTGTCTATTTAACATAATTTTTTATATAGCATACATGGGATTAGAGTTGATTTCTGCAGTCATTTCTGTCTTTTGTGGTTTACCCGATGGCATAGAGAGTTTTTCCTCGTAACAGAATTGACAACCATACTGGAGATAGAATCTTCTTTTCAGGGTTTGGAGTGTTTTTATCCTATGATTGCTCTCATTTATATCGAGTTTCTTGTCATGTGATTTCTTGATATCCTCTATTCATTTTGAGTTTGAGTTTCTTAGCCTTATCCTTGACCTGACATTGTTTTAATACACATACGCGAGTTTTTATCTAACAGTCACATATATACACGTGATGTCCTTCTGCACGAGGCATATATATGAGGTTTTCTCCTGAACAGTCCCATACATCTTTCTTGTATGCTTGATTGCTGAGTTTGATGTTTGTTGGGTAAGTTTTGATAGTTGTTGAGTCTTCTTAGGTCTCTATTATGACTGTTAAGTTCATGTAGAATGATAGGAAACCTTTCTTTGGTTGAATTTTCGGGCGGTGCCTTTCTCATCATCATTTTCATTGATTGTCCGTTCATCTTGCCTTTCGCACCTTTTTGAGTAAGAAAGGCCACTAAAAGCAACGCTAATCATTTAAAATTGATTAGAAACAATTTATTTTCTAGGGTGCAAAAACTAGCTTAGGATTTAGAGCCTTGGAATAGGATATTGTGAGTAAACTTCTCCAAGGCTATTAAATCAACATATGTGTCTGACTAAGGGAGTGGTAAAATCCATTGTAAAATTGGTGACGTTAGGAGGATCCACTTACACCGGAGTTAAGCATGAGGTCGCGTGAGCTTGGTTGAGGGGAAATCACTCCAATACCTTCTTAGCGTCAAATATATTTCTGGGTAATCTATTTGTATATGTGGATCTTGCTAGTACATTTACCTTTGTGAGAGGCAGTGCTTTCGAGGTTTCGGGATTTGTTACCCTGCCCATACGGTAGACCTGACTTACGACTGTTCACTTACACATCGGTTATACCATGGTTTCTTAGTTTCTTGACATAGGTACCACATAGGTTACTTGCAGGGGTTATTCTGCAGATACCCTGGGTTAGACAACACACAACCTTTATGGAGGACTACCTCTTCGGGGGGATCTGATCGACTTGTTGTTAAGCCCTGAGGTCCCTTATAAATGATTTTGATACCTCCAATATTTTGAAGGGAGTCTCATGACCCTCTTGGGCGAGCCATACCTACTTTAGGGAGGGAGGCACCTTTCAACCACTTTATCCTATTTATGTGCATATTGGCATTTTTTGTTTATTTTGGTGTGCTCTTTGATTATTAGTTGGCCTTAGGATTTTGTATTGTGTCGTGAGTTTTCATTTCTATGGTTAGTGGAGTCTCTATGACTCCCTCAGTTAATGCTACCCATCCCATGGTATTTTCTTATTCCATGGGGATGAATCCTTTTGTATTTCCGAGTGGTATGCTGAATCATGATACTCAACCAATATCTTGGGCCTCTAATCATTTTTCTCATGGTATGTCAGACATGTCTTCTCACTTTCCATCCTTTGTCTCGTCTCCTTATGTGAATCCTAGTTTTGGGTATGGGGGCATGATGCCTCCTTATTCTCCTTTTTCATTTGGTGGGAGTCATATCCCTCAACCAACTCTTACAGTGGGAGGTTGGAATCTCCCTTCTTATGGATCCAATCCTAGCTTCAATTTTCTAGGAGAAAGTGCTCAAATGGGTGGCTATTATGCTTGTTACACCCCGTCAGTATATCCTTCATCCGCTATGCCATTTCCAATGAATGCTTTTCCCATGGAGGATCTCCATTTGTCCTCTGGTGTTTCATATGGGGGTAGTCAATTTTATAGTATGGGAAACCCCCTTCATGAAGTTCCTTCATCTGGGGGCAACATATATCCTCACCTGAGTAACCCTTGTCATGTCATGTCTCTTTCTCTTCGCAAGCATATTCCTCAGTGATGATGCCCTTACAACCCTTTATGAATTAGTTTAGAGGAGGATACTTTCCTACTGGACAGAGCCATGGTGTATACCAAAACCCTTCCTAACCCGCAATTTATCAAAACTAGTATTTCCCTATTGGCACAGGGGCAGACCCAGGGTTCAACACTACAAAAACGCACCAAAAAAACCCTAACTACTGGCCCTTTCAGCAATACCTGCAAAGAAGATGAAGTCTCACCCGAGGTAGAGGCAGGGGTGGTTGTAGGACTCAAGTGTCTGCAACCTTAGCTGGGACATAGATCTGTGATTGTACTACTTAATAAAGCACTTAGCACCGCCAGTTCCTCAATATACAGTCAATAACCACTTCTCTTATAAGACAAAACTTTGCAGCAACAACATTGATCTAATGTATTTAAGCACTTATCATAAGTAAATAGGTTAGATCTGGTAGATCAAGCACTGATCATATTCATGTATATCAGATCTATCATTCTACCTATCATTAGCACTAAGCATAAGCAGATCTATCTAATCATCTCAAACACTTAGAAAAATAAGACATAAACACATTAAGACAAGCACGAAGCAAGACAACACAGTGTTTACATGGTTCACCCCCACCCTGGGGCTACGCCCACCAACTCTTCTTATTTATTGTCTTCGGTCAATCGATTACAAGCACAGAGCCTCAAAACCATTACTCCACATGGGACAGAATATCTGCGCAGCTCGCTAGATCCTTCTTCCTTGTGTTACAACACTAAGCCTCCTATTGCATCTCACAAGGACTTGTACTTAGCTCTACAAGTCTTACACAGAATTCACAAAGCTTTGATCACACAGATCCAATGCTTGGCACTTAGTCTACATCACATAGATATATCATCTCCTTTTTCTCCTCTATATGGCCTAGAAATCTATATATACATACAAAATAGGCCTAAACATGGGTAAAACCATGGGCTGACATCCCATTCCCATTACATATTCCCAAAAACCCAAAAAGGGGCCCAAAAGGGGGCCGAGAACCCGTGATCTCTCCTTCATCTTGTGCTCCTCCTTTGACAGGCTGTTGAAGTTCCAAAATAGGTCAACATGACCAAGAAATTCCCAAAACTTGGTCAAGGGCCAACAGGCCCCCAACACTCACCTGTGACTCATCCCGAGTCACTCTGGTCTGACCAATTATTCCACGAACGCCTCGAGTTGCTTCAACTTGCTTCTTTGCTGCGACCTCTTTTTTGGTGAACTCCTAGATCACTGCGTCCTTCAATCGCCCTTCTAGGCATTGTTCTGTTGTCATGATGACCTGTTCTAGCTCTGCTCCTTGGATCTTGACCTCTGTAAACAAAAGGCATGCCTTATATTGCACAGGATGAATCCATTGAGTGACTTCCATCACTTTTCTTTGAAGCATATGGATCTGTTGTTGAGTTGTATGTTTTTCATGAGACCTCTTCATTTTGTCTACAACTGACAGGGCCTTCAGTTGTGCCTGTAGTGTATCTGCGTGCTGCTTCGCTTCCTGGAGCTGTGACTCCAACGCCTGTATCTCTTAGTTCTCAGTGAGGTTTTCATACTTCTAAGCATTGCAGTTACTCATTTGTTTGCACTCCAAGTCAAGATCTTTTAATCTGTCAACTAGGTTGTGGGAAATTGCTTCCTTTAGGTCTCTTACATCTTGAGGGGTCTTCGGCACAATGCAGAGCTCTAAGTCTACAATGCGTTGTTGGAGCTACTGGATTACTTCTTCGAGTTGTGCCACCTGCTGTGGAACTCGCTCTATAGTCTTTACTTCGATGACTGTCACAGAGCAAAGTGCTCCGTGAACCAGTTCCTTTACTTCGAGTTTCTATGTGATCAACTGTTCCTTTTCTTTATGTAGTTGGGCTTTTTCTTCATCGAACTTCTCTTGCAGATCAAGATTCTCTCATTCTGCAACACTGTGTTGGTCCTCAAGGTATTTTTGTACTTGCGCTAAATCCTCAGTGGCTTGTGTTGTCTCTTCCTAATCTCGTCGAAGGCGAGCTTCGACTATATCAACAATGCGATGGAGTTGAGTTGACTCATCACCTAGTCTTGATGTTCCTGTTGATAGAGGCATAGTAGGAACTGCGCAGCTGGACTATAATTCTTGCTGCAATCCTTGAAGTTCAACTTTGATCCGATCGAACACTCCCTCCTGCTTATCTTCTTTCTTCTCTACTATCTCTAGTGAAGCATCGTTTAGTGTTGCGACGATAAATTCGAAGTCGTCTGAGGTGAGGGTGGTCTCGAATTTGGTCCTAGTTGCTTTTGATTTCTTTCTTGAAGAAGGTTTTGGAGGGGAAACCTTCCTTTTCTTTTAGGGGTCCTCCTCGTCTCTAAGCGGTGTAACCTCTCCTTGCTCAGGTGAGATAGAAGTAGTCTTCGCTGAGGTATTGCTTATATCTTGAGTTTCTTCATTTTTCTTGGTCTTTCTCGGTCCAGGTGTATCGTGCACTACTTATGGACTGTCAATATCAGATAGCTTCGTGGGGTTTGTTGGGACGAGGAGGTCCGTCGACCACTCCTTGATAATTGCTTCTAAGTCTTCCTCCGTCAACTTGTAGTATGACTATAGCTAATATTTATTCTCATTAGCGTGCACTGTGATATAGATGAAATGGCAGTCCGCACTGGATTTCATCAAGGGCCTAAACCTGTGGAGAGTGTTTGGGGTTATACGAGGCTCAAACTAGATAGCGGTCTTCAGCTAGTTGTAATAGGTGTGGAAGATGGCCTTTGATTGCCACTACTTATTCATGTCATTGGAGTACCACAACGTACTGAACTTCGCATCCAACGGTTCAAAGGGCTCGATGTCCAGGAAGGTCACACCTTCTGGCATCTCCCATGCAATAAAAGCGATCAAAATGAGAAACCAGCTGAAGTGGAACTCATATCCTTGGTCATGTGCTTCCCTATAGTTCAGTTCTAGCTGGTTTACGAGGTACTTCGACCAATTCATTTGAAGTCCTTCTGCACACTTCCCTACAAGGTCAACTATGAACCCCGTGACTTGGGTGGGTCGATTCTTTCGCACCAACTTCCTTGCGATCAATTGGCAGGCGAGGCACATTGCGCCACTCTGTATAGAAGCTACCTTGTAGCCTCGTGTTCCCTTCTCGATGTCTCCGTAGGTTTCTTTACTATTTTGCGCCAGGGCACGATCTGCGGTCTTTCCAGGGTAGAAATATTGTGGGTCAGGGCCTTGCATGCTCATCCCTGTGATCCGGTTGATCAATGTTGAATCCACTATGATGCGGAGATTCAACCACAAATATCCACCATGGTAGCAGGAAAACAACAATTTGACGCATGTGTTCACTTCTTGGTGCCTACCAAAGTGAGGAATATTCATGACATTGAGTAGTGTGGACTGCGCGAGGTTCATGGTCCATGACTGGGGGATGATCTTCGAGTTATTTTCCTTGTTTCTCGTCAGATACTTGTGTGGGAGAGCATGTTGTATACCTTTATGTCGTCGAGGTTGAAGTTGCTAAACTTCAACACTGTTGTTTATATTCATCAATGCGCATTGTGATATTGATGAAATGGCAGTCCGCACTGAATTTCATCAAGGGCCTAAACTTGTGGAGAGTGTTCGGGGTTATATGAGGCTCAGACTAGATAACGATCTTTAGCTGGTTGTAATAGGTGTGGAAGATGACCTTTGATTGCCACTGCTTGTTCATGTCATTGGAGTACCACAATGTACTGAAATTCATGGCCAATGGTTCAAAGGGCTCGATGTCCAGGAAGTTCGCACCTTCTAGCATCTCCCATGCAATAAAAATGATCAAGATGAGCAACCAGCTAAAGTGGAACTCATATCCTTGGTCCTGCACTTTCCTGCAATCTAGTTCTAGCTAGTTTATGAGGTACTTCGACGAATTCATTTGAATTCCTTCTGCGCACTTCCCTACGAGGTCGAATACGAACCCCGTGACTTGGGTGGGTTGATTCTTTCGCACCAAATTCCTTGCCATCAATTGGAAGGTGAGGTGCACTGTGCCACTCTGGATAGAAGCTACCTTGTAGCCTCACATGCCCTTCTCGACGTCTCCGTAGGTTTCTTGAATATTTTGTGCCAGGGCATGATCTGTGGTCTTTCTGGAGTAGAAATCTTGTGGGTTAGGGCCTTGCATGCTTAGCCCTGTGATCTGGTTGATCAATGTCAGATCCACTGTGATGGAGCGATTCAACCAAAAATATCCACCATGGTAGCAGGACAACATCAACGTGACACATGCGTTCACTTCTTGGTGCCTACCAAAGTGAGGAAACTTCATGGCATTGAGCAGTGTGGATTGCGCGAGGTTCATGGTCCATGACTGGGGGACGATCTTCGAGTTCTTTCCCTTGGTTCATCAAATACTTGTGCGGGGCGAGCATGTTGTATACCTTTCTGTCGCCGAGGTTTAAGTCGCTAAACTTCAACCTTGTGATCTTATCCTGGTCTGTGCGCACTGCGCGTATCCCTTTCAGGAGGTACGCAGTGAACCAAGCATACTCAAACTCTCTAGGCACACTGTCTCGATTGATTGTGCCGCTCAGAGGTGGTAGGTAGGCGGGTAGAATTCTTGGAATCAACTTAGCATTCGCGATATCATCCCTATTTTTAGTTTTCTTCTCATCAGATGGATGGGATGGAATGACTCGAGTAGTGGATGGACAGGTCGATAGTCCTCTCATCGATGATGCTTTTATACTTGTAGACACTCCTCTTTCCGACATGACTCTCTCTGTCATCAATTCGAGGAGAACTTTCCTTACTGATTCTTCAACTGTGGTGAGCTCGTCGGACATACATGCTTGGGATTAAAATTATCGGGGTCAAAATGGTCTTAGACACTGCACTAGAATAACAACAAGGGAACAATGACCACTGTAGACAACTCACTTAGTCTACGGGCTTCGAATTCTTAGTTAGAAAAAGTGTTCTCTGTGCATGACACGATGGGATAAATAGGCAACTTGGCAACGGTTCACTTGCAACGGTTATGAGCCTCCATTAACTCTTATTTGATCCGTTATGATGCGGTCTAATGGTATGGTGTCGAGCTATAAATGATTTCCGATCCGTTCGGAGTGGTAGTCGAATGGATATATCGGACATAACGACTATATTGCTTCGTCATGGCGAAGTGCCTTATGTCGCTATTTTGATATCCTGACGAAGCTCCAATTCTGCAAATTTTCTCTCTACGAAGTTCCCTCTAGAACCTTCTGCAACTTAGCTCTATTCTTACTTTGTTTCCTCACCTTCTTTCCAGTGAGCTTCGTATCAGTAGTTCGTTTTCCATTCTGATTCTTATCTTCTTTTAACATAGTCATTGAGCGTTGTTGAGATTCTTTCCTAGGATTCAGGGGTAATACCTTTCTTTGTCTGGGATAGGTACTTCAGTCTTCCAGGAGTCCTCTTGTGTTCCTACAACTTTGACATTAGGGTCTCTAGTGTCAAATAGCTTCGATTTGTTCTCATGTTCTTCAATCAATTGTGTGATCCTTCTAGTCATGAAATCTTTTAAGTCTTGTTTCTTCTGCTCCAAGGCTTCTTCTTCTTCCTTTCGTTGGCTTGAGCTCTGTCAATCCAAGGTTTTCCTATTAACATGGTAAATGGGGTGATGTCTTCAAAAAACTTAATAATCTCAAAATCTTCCTCTATCAAAGTTCCATTAACGTTCATAGGTATTTGAGCAAGCTTCCCACATAAGTTTAACAACTTTCCTCTGAATAGTCCTATTCCTCCTAATGAAGGGATCATAGCAGGATTCCCTATAGATTCCCAAGATCTTTTTGTCATGATATTCACCTGTGTTTCTTCATCTAGAACACAATCAATGTCGAATTCTCCTATTCTTGCTTCAATGCATTCTTTTTCTTTAAAGATATCTGATAACCTGACATGTCGGTGATCATTCAGGGTTTTGTTTATTTGCAACAATACTTTCTCTGATTCATTCTGGGGTTCTGCTATAGCCTTAGTTTCTGGATCTTCCTTAGGGTTCTCCTTGTTCAGAGTCATTCTTTCAAGCTTAGCGATCATTCTAGGGAAATCCAACACTTCATGGTCCATAGCCTTACAACAAATACAACTAGGTCTTCTTCAAGGGCATTCCTTAGAAAGATGTCTTGTTTTTCTGCAAGTATAACATAGGGTCAATCCTCTCTTTCTTTTAAATGATCCCAACCTCTCCTGTACTGCGCACTAGGATCATGGTAGCTAACCTGCAACAAATTATTTCTAGGATCCTGCATTCATTTTTTAGTCCAAACATTCTTTCTATGCATAGGTATAATATATCTTTCACTATTCTTGTCAGATCTACTCATATCAAGCCTTATTTCATCTATTAATTCCCTAGCTTTCAAAATAGGACATACTCTATTAAACATACCTAGTTCCATACTCTAGAAACAAAAAATTTCCACTTATCTTACTTCTACATAGCACAAAGCTTTCAGATCTAAAAGTTTTAACTATTCTTACCTTTATCAGAGCACAGAGTTTGCATATCTTACCTCTTTTAATCAGACATTCTTACTTTTACCTTTCTTAGAGCACAGAGCTTTCAGATCTTACTTATTTTCTTCATATTAGATCTCCTTTCTTCAGATTGGGCTTCTTTATTTTGCACAGGGCTATATGAATCGAGTAGATATCTGGGCACTAGGGCACATATCTACGCACAAAGATTCCACAACTTTAAGATGAATTTTTGCACAGAGCTTCTTCTTTCTCAGTTCCCATCAATCATAGTTTTTGGTCCCGACAATGGAGCCATTTGTTGGCATAGGAGCAGACCCAGGGTTCAACGCTACAATAGTGCACCAACAAAACCCTAACTACTGGCCCTTTCGGCAACACCTGCGAAGCAGATGAAGTCTCACCCAAGGTAGAGGCAGGGGTGGTTGCATGACTCAAGTGTCTGCAACCTTAGCTGGGACACAGATCTATGATTGTACTACTTTATAAATCACTTAGCACCATCAATTCCTCAATATACAGTCATTAACCACTTCGCTTATAAGACAAAACTTCGCAGCAGACACAGATCTAATGTATTTAAGTACTTATCATAAGTAAATAGGTCAGAACTGGTAGATCAAGCACTGAGCATATTCATGTATATCAGATCTCTCATTCTACCTATCATTAGCACTAAGCATAAATAGATCTATCTAATCATCTCAAGTACTTAGCAAAAGAAGACATAAACACATTAAGACAAGCACGAAGCAAGACAACACAGTGTTTACGTGGTTCGCCCCCACCCTAGGGATACGTCCACCAACTCTTCTTCTTTATTGTCTTCGGTCAATCGATTACAAGAATAGAGCCTCAAAACCCTTACTCCGCATGGGACAGAAGATCTGTGTAACTCGCTACATCCTTCTTCCTTGTGTTACAACACTAAGCCTCCTATTGTATCACACAAGGACTTGTACTCAACTCTGCAAGTCTTACACAGAATGCACAAAGCCTTGATCACACAGATCCAACGCTTGGCACTTAGCCTACATCACATAGATATATCATCCCCTCTTTCTCCTCTATATGACCTAGACATCTATATATATATATACAAAATAGGCCTAAACATGGGTAAACCCATGGGCCGACATCCCATTCCTGTTACATATTCCCAAAAACCCAAAAAGGGGCCCAAAAGGGGGTCGATATCTCATGATCTCTGCTTTGTCTTGCACTCCTCCTTCAATAGGCCATCGAAGTTCCAAAATAGGTCAACATGACCAAGAAATTCCCAAAACTTGGTCAAGGACCAATAGTCCCAAAACCTTGGTCTCAAATTCCGCAACCAACTGCTACCACAAGTCCAGTCACTGCAATTCATACTGGCATTGTATCACCAACCTCTGCTAGTCATGTTAGAGATATGTCAATAACCTCTGCAAGTCACATTGAAGACATGCAACCAGCCACTACAAGTCATGCTAGGGGAACTAGTCCAGTCACTGCATGTCATACTGACATTATATCACCAACCTCTGTTATTCATGTTGGAGATTGGTCAACAACCTCTGCTAGTCATGTTGAATACCAACAACCAGCTGTTGCAAGTAATCATGGAGGAACAAATGTAGTCACTACCAATCACACTACACATACATCACCAACCTCTGCTAGTCATGTTGGGGATTCATCACCAACCTCTGCTAGTCATATTGGGATTCATCATCAACCTATGCTAGTCATGTTGAAGGTTCATCACCAACCTCTATTAGTCATGTTGGGTATTCATCACCAACCTCTACAAGTCTTGTTGGAGATTTTCTACTAGCCTTTGCAAGCCATGTTGGGAGCATGTCACCAACCACTGCAAGTCATGCTGGGGGAATTCATATGATTGAGAAGCCTATACATGTAAGATGTAAGCCCAAGTTCCTTTGTAGGCTTTGCAAAGGATATCATCTTACTCATTTGTGTCTTCCTACTACTATGGTACAAGAAACGTGGTCCGTGCCTGAGTTCTGAGTCATCTTTGGTTTCCCAACATTCTTTGGTTGATAGAACGATCATGCCGATGCAATATTTGGCTAACACCACTCTTATTTTTGGAGGTGATGCATTTCTTGACCTTATTGTCTCACATCCTGTTCAACCAGCGGTCGTGTCGATGCAATCTTCGGCCAACACCACTTCTATTTTTGGGGGTGATGTGTCTCTTGATGTTGTTGTACACATCCTATTCAACCAATGGTTGAAGAAGTGGTCATGCTGATGCAATATTCAACCGATCCCACTCTCCTCTTGGAGAGTGACAAGCCTAAGGAAGTGACATTGTTGATGCAATCTTCGGTCAATCCCACTCTTCTTTTGGAGGATGATGCACCCTTCAACCATGTCCTTAGCATTTCTAGTCATGTACCTTATGAACAAGTGAGCATTCTAGTCTTTCTGAGCACACTCCCTCCAAGTCCTAAGGTGTTTTCATTTGATTGGAATGATATTGTAGAGCCTCAACTTCCTTCTTCTACACGCTTCCAGATAAGGGGCATTCTTCGATATATTGTAGATAAGGTAACCTCTGCAAGTTTTTTATCCTCCTCAACTTGGAAAGATTTGGGTTTTCCAAAGCTTGTGTCAGTTATCTATGAGTTGCTGAATTTTGAAAGAAGTCATGCACGAGAGCCTTGGCCTCCCCCATTATATGCTACTTAAAACAACATACTCTGAGTTTGGTTTAAGCTCTTTTTCGACTCTCTTAAAAAGAGAAAATATTGTCGAGTGAAATTGTCTCTTTCACACTCGTAAATTGGATTTTAAATGACGTCTATTTGGTGTAAGTTTACCCCTTTTTCAAACCAAGTAGACTAAATTTACGAAAAAGGAAATTTTTTGGCATTAAGTTGTAATTGCATCTCATTCCATTGCTTGCAGTACTGATCCTATTGTTGATTCTCTCTTTCGCATTATAAGCCTATCACCTCAGTAGTTTGCATCATCAGCCAATCATAGCCTTGTTTATATCCTTTGCATATTGACACCCTATACCCAAGAGGAAACATTCCCCTAAGTGTCCATCTCCCGCATGCACCTCCTTGAATTGAGCATAGGTATGTTCCACTGATAGAACTAGTTTCTTACTTGCGACACTTGTTTCCTCCTCTGTATCATAACATTCATTTGACTATGAAAAAAAAAAAATACGGGCGGGAAAAGAATATTATATTATATTGGCAGCAATCATGTCACCTTTGAACATAGCACAAAACTTTTGAGTCCACATGTCATCAAAATTTTTGGTTTAGCATGACCTTAGGAAGCTGATCTCGTGACTTAGAGTTTACTCCCCCGACTGGTTACTCTTCCAGTCCCTATGGAGAGTTTGATTGGTGCCTCTTGCATCACAAAGTTTCATCATTGAGTCTATGCTACTAGAGTCTTCCATATGTCTCATGCTCTTGTTCAAAGGATGTCTATCAACCAGTGTCAACCATTCCTCAGAACTCTTGACTTTCCATGTCGGACATACCCTCAATATGTCTCAAAATTACATGAATTTGTAGTCCTATCATGAACCCTTGTCCTAATTTCATCATTGGTAGGTAAAATTGAACTCAACAATCAACATTTCATAATTGGTTGCTGACCGGGGGGTTTCCCTTGTGTTCGACAGAAAGAAATTTATTCACAATTTGGATTAGTGCAGTTTCTTGGATTCCATTATCCTTATTGGTGGTTTCCTTGCCTTTGTCAACATTTTTCCTCATTGGCTACTATTCAGAGGGTCTTTTTCATGTACCGCTTGCATCTGACACATGTGAAAGATGCACAGGGTTGTTGGTTCATGAACATGTTCTTCATCCAATTTCCTCCAAATCATCAAGATCCTTCTTTGTACCTCATGCTCAATGATGAGAGATGCCTCAATGCTCTCCTTTCAGTGGGTCTCCTTACATTGAATTCATCCCATCTTTTCTGGAAACGAGACCTAGATTCCTATGAGTACATAGAAGCTTGCAGTCATTAGTTGCAGGTTCTTCCACCATTGACAATTGGGAATACATCAATGTCTCCTGATCGATGGATTCTTCAAGTGTTTGACCTCAACACCTTTATCCACACTTGTAAGAATGTACTCGGTGCCTTGATACCTACTTTGATTATCGATAGGTTGTCTCACGTTTGTTAACGATATACCTTAATGACCAATAATCAAACAAAGTCTCATTGTGTTTGACCTCAAATCCTTTATTCACACGATGTAGAATTGCACCTTTGGCGGATTGTGTAGAAGACTTGAAGACATCAGTTAATAGTTGCAATTTTCCTGAGCTATTTTTATCTTTCATTGGACCAATACGTATGTGACTTCACTGATCATGGGAGATCAGATTGTACTCCATTGAATACATATATCTTCATATTGATTTTGAGATTGGTTTTACTGGGCTTTGTTCATGACTATGACACCCTTTGGCATATAGCTACCTTTTCATTGCCTATTCATGGCCATGAACAATTGCTTGGTATAGTTTCACATGGATCTACAGTGTAATTCAAATTGGTAGACATGTGCACAAAGTCAGTACAGATTTCAATATTCTCATGAGAAACTATTTCTTTCAGCTGAGTCACTCCACTTCTAGGTATTATAATGTATTTCGGCCATCGCAGATATTCCTCTGAGCTCACACATTAGGGGGCATCTATTATATAAAATTTTCCTCACCCTGTGCAAATTTTCTTAGAAGGCCTTTTTCCATTTCCCTATGCAAACTTGAAGACCCTTTTTGAAAATCCCAGAGATAAAAACAATATTTTTCCACATATACACACCCTAACTATTATACAACATGCGTATATGCAGGTTGCATCATTACAGCCCGCATACATCGGGTTTTGTGCCCAAAATTAAAAAATAGTGTCAGGTTTCAATGTCCAATGTCATGTCACGGGATCCATGATCTTTGACCTTCCATATACTGGAAATGTTCCGACTCGACCCTTCAGTTCCACTTGAAGGCTATAAATGGGCCATATCCAAACTATGGAAAAGAGGAGAAGAATTCAACTTTGAGAGCAAAGTTACTCTGGAGAAATTATTCACTTCACATTGAGTCTGTATCCCTTTGTCCTTTTAAGTATGAACACATTGTTCAACCCCCAAGCTCTTCTCTAATTGATTGAGAACCTCAATGTATCTCGTATATGAAATTTCCTTTGGTGAAGGATTGAAGTGGTGGAGGCCCATATGGAAGGGACTTAGTTTCTCGGTTCTGAACCATGCCGACACAGAGGTTTGTAATTCATACACTTCTGTTGATTACATTTTAATAGAAATACTCTTTTCTCGTCCAATTAATGTCTTGAAAATATTTGAATTATTATTCTATAGGAATATTTGTTATGAATATTGATGGACTATGTTATTGAATGTGCTAACCTTATACATTATCACCATATGCTTGCGTTTCTTTGTTTTTGAGGGCAATTTGCAGGTGTATCGCTTTGGGTCGAGTGCTCAATGGTGGACTTCATCGAACGTCTAGATGAGGTAGGCTCCTTATATTGTCTAGTTAGCATATTTGTTTATATAGCATACCTGGGATTATAGTTGATTTATGTAGTCATTTCCATATGTTTTGTTTTACCCCATGCCACAGAGAGATTTCCTCGTAACACCTACACAAGCAAATCAAGAAGATGCTACCAGAGATGGAACTGGAGAAAAGCAGGTTGGAACAGATGCACTCGGAAACTAGAGAAGTATTGAAGGAGAACATCACAATACAGGTGGTAGATACCTTGACAGAGAAATGTGTGTAGGAAAAGAAACAAGTGGATGAACTAGCAAAGAATTTCCAGGAGTTCAAGAGATCTATACAGGAGGCAGACCCTACCTGAGTGGCTCAGGACGAACCACATGTTAT
The DNA here is from genome assembly GCA_000966675.3 of Picea glauca. NCBI lineage: Eukaryota > Viridiplantae > Streptophyta > Pinopsida > Pinales > Pinaceae > Picea > Picea glauca. The sequence continues at coordinate 55,776 of JZKD02S1579018.1, forward strand.
TGTTGGGGGCTTGTTGGAGAAGGAAATTTTGGGGTCAAGCACAGTAAATGAGGATAAGATCTAAGGAATGGAACAACAAAGAAGTGTGCACCAAGAAAGAAGGTAAATCAACATGAAAGAAGGGAAAATGAAGAAACATGCTAGGAAATAAGGAAGACCAATACATAGTCAAAGAAAGGAAGGGTTGGATCGAAGACCAACCGTGTGGAAGACAGTTAGAAAGTGGGCAAGTGGAGTCCACTTGGAATTAGGGATTTTGAGTCATAATGTAAGGGTTTTTACCCATTTTGTAGTATAACTAAAGGATGTAAGAGGTATCTAGGGGTATCAATCAGTTATAATTGTGAAGAACCTACTTTTGGAGAGATTTTGAATCTTAAGTCGAAGTTTTTGTTTTGTTGAGAGCTGCGAAGTTCGGATGGAGTAATTTTTTAGATGTAATTGAGGGTCAGGTTGTAAGCTGTGTAGCTTGGTGTGACGTTGGTCAGCTGCACCATTCAGAAACCCATGATGTAATGTGCACAACGCAAGACCTTTTTCGATGAAGAATAATAATAAGAAGTAGAAGTTCTTTATGGGCGTATCACAGGGGGGTGAACCACGGTAAAAATAGTGTCTCTATGTGTGTTGTGTTGATTTTATATTCTTAATGATGAGTGAATGGATAGATGAATGCATCTGTTAGATTTTACTGATAGCGCACACTAGAATAATTATGCAGGATGAGTGTTATTGAATGGATAAAATAGTAAATATGATGATTTTTATGGTATAATGCATGTTAAAGTAGAAGTAGGAGTAAAATGAACATCCTCAATCCCTTCCATGAATACAAGCATATGCATCCTATAGTCACCCATAATCCATCTTAGGTGAGACTAAATTATGCACTCCGTGCACGATGTAGCCTTTTGGTTTACCAGAAGGGCCGATGGTGAATAGGGCTTTGTTGGAGAACTAAGGTAGAACCTAGGTCATCCCATAAAATCCAACACCAATACAAAATACTTCTCATGGAAATACCATATGAAGGATGTATTAAGAAGTAAAGGATTGTGTCAGATCACTATGGGGAATGAACTAGAATCCATTGATTATGAAAAGAAATTAAAATGGGAAAATAAGATTGATGAAGCACATGGAATGATCAGAATGTCCATCTCCCCTGATTTAAGGTTTCATCTTCAAGGAATTAATGACCGTGATGATGCTTGGGAAAATATCGAAACTATGTTTGGTAAACACAATATTATTCGATCCCACCAGTTGGAGAATCAATTATTGAAATTAATTCCAAATTATTTTACTTGCATTGAATACCACTTATCTAAGTTCAAAACACTTAGAATTTTATCTATAGAATTCCAAATAGATCTATGATAAGATCGATGCATATATTTCATTCTTGCTAATCTTGGCAATGCATATTCTATTTTTGTATCTACCTTTTATGCCACTAGAGAAGATCTAGGGTATGCTTATAAAAAACCCTCTGTTGATTCCTTTTGTGATGCTCTGATTCGATAGAAAAATAATCTTTTTCATATTGGATTGATTTGCAGTGTAGGCACCTCCAACAAATCCTTAACAATCCAACAAAAATATAAATCCAAGAATCCCAAGAAGCAACATCCTCACCACAACAACAAGAAAAACAAGGGTCCCAAACCCTCTCAACCAACTTTATATCCTAATGGTGACAAAGGAGAAAAATCCAAAAATAAGAAGACTGATAGACATTGTAACTTTTGTGGGAAATATGGTCATGATGAGTCCAAATGTTTTAATAAGATGACCACTTTAGAAGTAGAGATGAAGAAGAACAATATCGGTATTGATTCTTCTTCTTCTTCTTCTTCTTCTCATGTACATGCACTTTCTTCTTCTAATTTCTCCTTCAATGCAACTTCTACTTCTTCTTCTGATGAGTGACTTATTGGTTTTAGAACATCTTATCATATGGATAAGTATAAAGCCATATTTTATACTCTAAATGAGTGTAACACCAAGAAAATATTTGTTAGTGATGATAGATCTCTTAGTGTTGTAATATCTAGAACATTTCAGGTAGATAATGGTAATTTTAATGTTGTATTATGTGTTCCAAGTATTTCATGCAACCTTCTATCAGTGTTGTATGGGATGACATTCTCGATGAGAAAAGGAAAGCATTGCAGCCTAAAAGTGAGAAGTGTATATTTTTTGGTTATTCT
>JZKD02S1579018.1:71255-154953 GCA_000966675.3 Picea glauca
CTAGGAAATTGTGTCCTTCACTCCAAGATGACTTCATAGAGAATGGAACTTCTACTTAGTGAAGGTCTTGGTGAAGATGTATGTATTCTATTCTGCTGAAAGACAAAACTATAGGTCAATGATCCCCTCATGTACTAAGTCCTGAATGTAGTGCATGTGGATCTCAATGTGCTTCATTCGCTGCCTCTGAACTGGATCTCTGCAACACTTCATAGTGCTCTGGTTGTGACACTAGATGACGATCAACCGATGAAACTGAATGCCCAACTCAGTATGAAAATGTTGTATTCACATAGCCTGAATGGTTATGTTACCTACCCCTCTATACTCTGACTCGACTGAAGATAGAGAAATGACAGCTTGCTTCTTTCTCGACCAACAAATATGCTCGGAACCAAGACTGAGTGAGTAACCAAATGTGGACTTATGATCAGTTCTATCGCCAACCCAATCAGAATCAATAAACATGATGAAATATAATGTAGAGTTTGTTGCATAATGAATCCCAAAGTTGATGGTGCCATGTATGTATCGAAGGATACACTTTGCATCCTTCCAATGTAGCTCATGTGGCTCCTACATGAACCTGGAAACTACACCAACTACATAGGAGAGGTCTGGTATGGAGTGCATGAGATACAACAAGCTCCCCACTAGTTTTCTGTATAGTGTGTTGTCAACCAGTGGAGTCTCCCCACCATCCTCAAGTTTGACTCTCGATAGGAAAGGAATCGGAGAAGACTTGCATTCTGTTATGTGAAATGTCTCAAGGAGATCTCGTGCATACTTGGCCTAAGACAGTTTGATGCTTGATGCATCTTGATTGATCTCGAGTCCAAGGAAAAAGTGCAGTGGACCCATGTCCGTCATTAATTTAGAATCCTCTTGACTGCAACAATTGTTGAAGTCGAGCAACCAGTGATCAACAAATCATCAACATATAGAACTAAGAGTAGAAGTGAATCAACCATCCTGAGCATTTAGAAATCTAGGTATGATTTAAAACGTACAAAGTTCTGTGATAGCAGTAAGGATTCCATCTTGGCATACCATTCCCTCGGAGCCTGCTTGAGGCCATAAAGAGACTTCTTCAGTCAACAGACCAAAGATGAGTCTTGCATAAATCCCTAGGGCTGCTCCATATAGATATCCTCAGAGAGATAATCATGAAGAAATGCATTCTTCACATCCATCTGATAGACTTCCCATCCCTTGGCTTCCGTAATGGCAAGTGCCAATTGTATGGAATCCATATTCACTACTGGAGTGAAGGTCTCATCATAGTCAATACCATGCACCTACTGAAATCCTTTGGAAACAAGCTTGGATTTGTATCTGCTAATATTTCCATCCGCTATGCTCTTGGTCCTATAGACCCATCTGTATTTTACAAGTTTCCTCCCAGAAGGAAGGGGAACCATATCCCAAGTTGGTTCTCAAGGAGGGATTTGTACTCCTCTTGCATGGTGGATTCCCAAAAGGGATTTCCAGCAGACTCGCCATACGACTATGGATTTGAAGAATGAACCAAGAAAATATGCCTGGAGGGAAATGGTTCAATTTCAGTGAGTGCAACAGGAGGCTCCTCGAAATCATATTGAGTCCTCCTAGTATTGGCTGGATCACCAACGAGATCCCCTGCTTCCTAAAGAGTAGTATGTGCCCATTTGGGCCTTTGCTCTGGCTCTGCAACTACATCTGGATGCTCTGAATCTGCATATGATTGTATTGAATCTGTATCTGAATCATCTGATTCCTCTGAATCAGACCTCTCATCGGAAGAAGAGTCACCATGTGCATGCTCATCATCTCATACAGGTGGAAGAATGAAGGTGTATGCATGCGGTTGTTGAGGTACATGCAAGACACTTTCCTCGAATTGGAAACTATGCTCAATGATGAGCCAGTCCGAGGAAAGATCAATAATCATATATCCCTTCACCCCATCAGGTTATCCAACCAAAATACCCTCAGTGCTTTGTGGATCAAGTGCCTTCCTCTTTTCAGAGGGAATCTGGGCCCATGCACATGAACCGAAAATGCGAAAGTGGGTCACTTCCGGTTTGAGTTCGCTCCAAGCCTCGTAGGGGGTCTTATCCTTGACAGATCTATGGGGAGATCTATTTTGGATGTATGTTACACAATTAAGTGCTTCGGCCCATAGTCTCTGTGGTAGTGACTTTGCATGCAACATGCAAGATGCCATCTCCTTTAGAGATATTTTTTTCTTCTCGGCAACTCCGTTTTGTTGCGGAGTATAGGGAACTATGTGTTGGAACTGAATCCCTACCTCGTGGAAAATATTAAGGATCTCATGATTGAAATACTCTCCCCTATTATCAGTTCGGAGGACTTTGATCTTCTTTCCGGACTGTGTCTCAACCAGGGCTTTGAAATATTTAAGGTGTTGAAAGAGCTCAGATTTTTGCCTGAGAAATTAAATCCAAGTAAAACGTGAGAAATCATCAACAAAAAAGAGAAAAAACCTTGCTTTGTTGATATATGGATGCGTAAAAGGACCCATAAGGTCACCGTGGATTAGATCTAAAGGCATGGAAGCTCTCTAAGACTTTTCTTTGTCGAATTTCTCTTGAGGGTGTTTTTCGAGAACACATCCCTCACATACTCCCTTGGAAAAATGGATGTTTGGTAGACCATTAACCAATATTTTCTTGCTAAGTTGTTCCATGTATCTGAAATTCAAATGTCCAAATATTTCGTTCCATATCCTACTACTTTCATCAGCATGAGTAAGCAGTAAAGTAGAATCAGGTTCAATGAATTCAGAAAATGTATACAATCTAGTCTGATGATTTACCTCACCGATAGTAACCCTAGAGTTGATTTGCATGTAGTAGATTTCCACAACATTTGGTGTGAATATGAATTTCTTTCCAGTGCCTAAATTCGTCATCTGATACACAGAGAGAAGGTTGAAAAAGCGTTTGGGAACGTGTAGCACATTCTCGAAGCTTCCGTTGGTGAGTTCAATCCTTCCTTTGCCGATGACTTCGATAGAAGAATTGTTCCCCATTAGAATAGGAGGAACTTTGCATGCATCCAATGAAGAATATACTACTTTTGAGGTAGACATGTGATGTGATGCTCCTGAATCTATGATCCAAGCATCGGGAGAGGAGTTGATGGAAATCAAGGCATGGATATAATTTCCTTTCTTGGGATTCTGGTCTTATGACATCTTCTTCTTGGAACCCTCAGGGATGCGATCTCCAAGGTTGTTTTTATGAAGTATTTGAGTCATTAGATCTTTTTGTTTTTGCATGCATGCAGATTCTAGATGGAATCCTTTGTGATAGTACATACATTTCTCCCCTTTTCTTCCCTTTTCCCCTTTGGATCTGGAGGCATGGGTGAAGGGTTTTGTGTACCATTCCTTCTTTGGATGTGCATGAGCTTTCCTTTTGTCTTTATATTTATATTTATGACTACCATATTTCACAATGAGTGCATGCGCCTTTGCGGCTTTTATTTTTCCCATGTTGATGAGCTTGGTTTGCTCTTTTGTCAGGGATTCAATAAAGTCGTCAAGATAAGGAGTCTTCTAGGTGGCTCCATAGGTGAATCTAACTGAATGGAATGTGGATATGAATACAAGAATTCAGGACCAAGTTTGGAGAGAATGGTGAGAACCATTTGTTTCTCCTCCTTAGATTTATCAACTCCGCAAGCTTTGAGTTGTGACAGTAAATCCTTGAATTTTGTAAAGAAATATTGGATATTGTCGAAGAATTTTGGATCCAATGTGAGCAATTCCACCTCCAACATGTTTCCCCTCATCTCATCCTGTTTTCCAAATATCCCTTCCAAGTTGGTCAAAGATTCATTGGGAGTCTTACAGGAAGATATGTGAAAAAGGAGATCGGGAGAAATAAGACTGCAAATTGTTCTGAGCACTTCATCCATTCGATTTAAGTACTTCGATTTTTCTATGGATGATTTCAGTTCTATATTTGTATTCAAGGTTAACCTGTACAATCCTCTGGTTCAGATATGTATGGCTATTTTCTCCTTCCATGCAAAGTAGTTGTAAGGTGTAAGAATGAATTCTTTTTGGAAATACATCTTTCCGTTGTTTTCAATCTTTTGTACCTGCAAAACATTTTGGTGTAGATTTTTCTTAGTAGTCTGTCGGCTCTGATACCGTGTAAATGTGTTGAAACTGCATAGAATATATCTACCTAGAAAATACTACACACATTTTCATAGATAAATTGAGAAAGAAGAAGAAGGAGAGAAAGAATGGAATAATTCTCTATAACCATAATGAATAATAAATAGTTTACACGTGATATACTCTGTATAATTCAACCAATGCACATTGGAGGAGAAACAATGCACCATAGTGGTGTTCTAGAGTGATATCGACACACACCAACAGTTACAGGAGTGAACTACCACCTAGTCTAGTCTCTCATGCAGTTACGAGAGTGAACTTCCACCTAGTTGAGTTAACTAGTCAACTAGTCTTCAATTAATTGACTGAACAAAGAGTAGTGAGGAGTAGATCAAGGAATCAAGGGTAATGAGACAATATGGTGATGATCCCAATGCAAGTGTGCATCAACATGGTGATGATCCCAATGTTTCATGGTGACAAAACCAATGCGACATCTAAACTCAACTCAACTAGTCAAACTGAAGTGTCAAGTGAAAGAGAATATTCTCCAGGTGGAATATTCTCCCATAAAATATAGGAGACTGGATAATGACTAATTATGAATAATAAACAAGGAAAATCCTTAGGAAAAATAAATCCTAGGTGTGTGTGAAGTAACTCCAATAGCCCTGATTTCAACAAATATTTATTCCTTTATACCTTTGCTTTCGACCAATCCTTGGCCACAGTACTTACCCAAAAGGATGATGAAAAAAATGAGGCACCGATATCATTTATGAGAACTAACCTTCAAGGAACCAAACTAAACTATCCGGCTATAGACAAACAAGATTACTCGGTTTGTAAAGGGGTCAAACATTTCAGATCTTATATCCTGAAGAATCACACTAAAGTCATAGTCCCTGAACCTCCAGTCAGATCTTTGTTCACTCAATAAGAAATGGGAGAAATGAGGGGAAATTGGATGGAAGTCATTCAAGAATTTGATATAGACATAAAACTTGCCAAAATAGTCAAGGGTCAAGGATTGTGTAGAATGGTTGTTGAGGCCCAAGATCTGGTCAACGCATAAGACTTTGGTTGGGAAAATGAGTTGTCATTATGGTGAAGCTAATCTTTATATGTACCTACCAGGAAAGAATCCTGGTATGGAAACTTTCCTTATCTCCTGCATCATGGAACTTGTCCAAAAAACATAAACCCTAGAGAAAGGAGATCTCTAAGGTTAAATTCTGTTCAATAACACCGCATAAATTTTGTACTTTTCCGCGTAAACTATGATGGAGTACTCCTTACATGTCTTGAACATGATGATGAAGAAAAGGTACTGAAAGAACTCCATGATGGCCTAGTAGGTGGACATTTTGCAAGAGAAACCACGGCTCACAAAAATATTAAGGGTTGTTTATTATTGGCCTACTTTTTTCAGGGATGCTCATGCATATGCAAGGAAATGTAAATCTTTTCAAGTGAGCGCTAGTAGGGAAAAGAGGGCATCCATTCCACTCCAGCCAATGACCATATCCAGACCATTCGAGAAATGGGGAATAGACGTCATAGGATAAATTACTCCCATCTCTTCAAAACAACATAAATATATCTTGATTGTAAGATATTATTTTACGAAATGGACGGAGGATATCCCTCTCACTCACGTTAATGAAAAGGTAGTAATACAATTTTTAGAACAACAAATGATAACAAGGTTTGGATTGCCCTCCTTTCTCATTTATGACAATGCTTCCTACTTTTCTTCCATGTTCTTGACATAATTATCCCTTGATAAGGGGATCATAATAAGATATTATAAAAACAACTATCCACAAGGGAATGGGGTAGCAGGGTCAACCGATAAAAACTTGGTGAGAATTTAAAAAAAAAACATTTGTTGAGAATCATAAGAATTGGCATAATTTGCTTCATAATTCCTTATGGACCGATAGAGTAACACCTAAAGAAGCCATAGAAAACTATCCATACTTTCTGGTATATGGGAAAGAATCCATTCTTCCAAATGGATTGTACCTTCCATATTTACATCTTTCCCAAACATCAAGAGGTCAGCCCTCATCTGCTATACAACAAAGGATTGATACCTTTATCATGTTGTATGAAGAAACAAAAAAGGCTAAAGTTAAGTTCACCGCTCATCAGTAGGTAGTTAAAATATGGTTTCACAAACATAAGGCCAAATAAAAATATTTCAAGGTAGGAGACCTAGTCTTGAAGTGGGATAAAGCAAACGAGTCCAAAGGAAAACATTCAAAGTTCCAAAATATATGGCTTAGACCTTTCCAGGTGGACGATAAGATTGGGGCAGGAACATACTGGTTGCAGAATCTGAGGGGGGAGTCTGAAAAAGAAACACAGAATCAAACAAAGCATCAAAAGACACATTTTTTTTATTAAGAGAATTATTGTTTTAAGTCCTGGCCATTCTCTTAATAAAAAAAATGTGTCTTTTGATGCTTTGTTTGATTCTCTGTTTCTTTTTTAGCATACATTTTGATCATGATGAGTGTGTGGGTTTAGGAAAGACCGTCTTCAAGCTCCTTTTTATTTTCTCCCATTTGCTTGTTATTTTATTTTAATTAAGTTGTGTTTCGTGAAGCAATGGTTGAATTTAATAGATACGGTGAAGCAGACTCTGCTCCTGACCTACACTTACATGCAAAATAAGAGACATTGGGCAGGCAAAAAAAATTCAAAAATCATAGTTGTATTTGTAAGCATACTACTTGAGGAAGTGATGAAATATCTACCTAGTGGCCTGGTAGAGATAAATTGAAAGATAGCTAGCTGAAAAGAATCACATGTACCTCCAAGACAGAGCCAAGGAAATCTCCACCCTAACAATTTCACCTTTTCAAGAAACATATATCCTCCTATATCACTCACTCTAGGTATTTATGCCAGAAAAAGATGATCCATAAAAAGAGTGTAAAGTCCAAGAGGGTATGTAGATAACTCCACCGAGGCTATGGATGCCCGTTGGCAACAGAGCAAGGTCTGTGATTTTGGGGTGGCTTCGTTGGGGCTATGGATGCTCGCTAGCAGAGGAGTAACACTGTAAGGAATTAATAATATCTAAATGGCCTCACGTCAATGGACACCCTACCCGACTCTTTTCTAGAAAGGACATGGATTGAGGTTAAAAGGAAAGAGGGTGGAAAAGCTAAACCCCATAGGAAGATCCGAATTTGCGGACCCGGGAACTTATGTACACATTGATAGAAAAGGTTCTATTGAAAAGGAATATAATAAAGCCATATGGTTTCTCAACCAATTTTCAAAGGCTAGGCATGAAGGAAGGAGCAAAGATTTTGTTTTCGCCCAGAGAATCTCCATTTATTGAGCACTCAACACACCCTAAAAGTTTTTGTGAATTTTCCTTTTGGGTAACACTTTGTCTTTTCTGAATTAATTCAGTTTGTAGCGATCAATGGGTTTTATGTGTTATTACATTTTATCATCAATCACATTTGGTTTGGTTTTGAATTATTGAACATATTGACCTTTTATCTAAGTAAACTTGGCATTTAGACTAAGTGTATGCAACTAAAAATTTGAGCCACCCGCCTATCATCGGTATCGGCGAAATTCGAGAGGAAAAATTCTGACATAAAAATGATAATTGTCGATCTCTGATTGACAATGCACCATCGACATTGGAGAAATGGGAGGAAGGGTGCGCCGATCGTTGACTCCGGCCTATGAAAAGTTTTCTAAAAATCGTCGATATACCATCGACATCGACGAACCAGAAAGTTAAACCATTGACATAGGCAACCACAATTGTCGATCATCGATCATTGATATACTGTCGACATCAACGAAGAGGGGAAAGGAAAAATCAGCCTGTGTCAAAAGGAAAATCCCTAATATGCTAAAAAGGAACGCTCCTCATGCCCTAGAGGTCAAATCAACTGCCACATGTTTTCCTCGTATACAATCCATATTTCTTAGGCATTATCCACATCATCTTTTGATGTCCCTTGAGTGATATCTATATTTCCACGTCAACATCGTGGGGTAGTTTTAAGTTGGCATAGGAACTTTTTCCTAGAGGCACCAATGAAATAATGTCAAAGATAATCCACCGACGTCGATACACTCATTAACTATCGACTCATTGATTGAACAATGAACTCTTGGTTTTAGTTCGAACCTTTACCTGCCGACACCGAAAACCATGATCGATCCGTGATTCTGCTTATCCCTGATGTTGAGACCCAAGTCTTCACTCCTGTCCCTCCTGCCTCATTTTCCTTATACCTTCTTGAAAATCATTTCCCTTCTAGTTGGTTGAGTAAATTTCCCTCTCTATATGGCTTTGTTTCTATCATTTTCTTTCTTCATTGAGTCTTTGCACATTTTGTTTCTGTTTTTCTTGAAGGATAATTACATGTCATGATTTGGTTCAGAATACTTGTCATCATGCTTGCCATTGATTGAGCTCACAATAGGTCGACCAAGCCTTTTTGTATGAATAGGGAACGCCCACAGAGAAAACACAACAATTTGGAGCAGTCACTTTAGGGCCTAGATTCTAAAAACAGACAGGGTAAATTTTCAGTGATAAAGATCCAACAGGTCAATCATATCAACGAATATCATACATTTGGGATTCTAGAAATGTGCGAGGTTTAATCGAAGAGTTATAAAAACTTCACTCCACAACTCCCGAATGATGAAACATCTGAGCTCATCTTGGTAAAAAACTCTCGGATGTTGAACTGCCCCATCGCTTCGCAAGATCAACCATCTGGGAGATCTCCATACTTAGCACTAAAAAAACTCTTGAATGTCGAAACACTGGAGCCACGTGGCATCCATTGGTGCTGACACATGGAACTCATTTCAGGTCATTTGGGTTATGTCATCCTCCCATTTTTGGGTGACACGTGTCACTCTCTGTCATGCGGTCATGTTAGAAACAATGACATCATGTTGACACGTCAGCTCTAGGAGATTATCAATCTGAGAGATTTCAATTCACAGCAAATGAAGACCTCCAAATCCCCGAAGCAGCGGAGCCCCCAAAGTCTCGAAAGATTTAAATGTTAAACATGGCTTAATCTTAGGTTAATTAGTTATAAGCACTGACTAATCACTTCATGAGTTCGGCCCTTCGGGAGGTATCCAGACTTTGCATTCAATAACTCCTGAACCCCGAAGAACCAGAGATGTGTGGTGTCCATCAGTTGAGATGTGTGACACTCTTCTATCATGTCACATGGAACTCTCCTATCATGACACATGGAACTCATTTCAAGAATATCTGGGTCTGTCATCTGTACTATTTCAAGTGACACATGTCACCCTTCTTTATGTGGCATGTCAACGGTATGATGTCAGGACACCATGTCACTCTGGGAGTTTATCACTCTAGGGAATTTCAACTCACAGTGAGCACAGTTATCCAAACCTCTGAAGTGTCGGATCCCTAAACAACCGAAGTGGGTCCCAAACTGCCACATCACTCTGCAACATTGTAACTCTAGGAGATTCTCAAACTCAACATTCATAGCTACCAAACCCCCGAATTGCTAAAGTGTCAAAACACCAAATGTTTAAGGATAAATCCTGGGTTAATTAGCAATAAGTGGTGGTTAATGACTCTGAGAGTCCAAGCCTTTGGGAGATATGATTATTCTACGCTCCAAGGCCCTCGAACATTGGATTTATGAAGTGGCTCACCCACATTTATTACACATTTTGAAATGTTTAAAAATGGGTTCCAAACCAGAATTGGGGAAACTACACAGCCAGATTGTAGAAAGAATATCACAGACTCCGGAAACAGCCAGATGACTTGCTTTTTTCCTCCAGGGGATAAGTGGGGGAAAAATACTACCAACATCCAGCTATCTCCTAGTGGCCTCCAACAACATGTTGCATGCCAATGCTTGATACATAAAGCAATTCTGTCACTCCCAGTCATTTCCTGCCAAATCTCGGTTCACCCCGGCATATGCATAAGTCTAGATTCAATGCTAGTAGCAGTTTTTAATTGTTCAATTGAAAAACTCTTTTAAATTCAAACACAATAAGTGGTCTTTTTTGTTTGATAAGAACCAGTCCTTTTTGTTAAGTCAAGTTTGAATTATTCATTATCATACTCCAACAATGTGTTTTAGTTAAGTTAATAAGTTGTTTTACAATCGATGTGTAGAGCTAAGCCTCAGTTCCACACTGGTCGAGGGCCTCCACATTTGTGATAAATAGGCATATTTTGTATGTCATAAAGGTCGATGGTTTTGGAGAGAAAGACTTTTTTTGAAATTTTCTAAGAGAACTATTTCTACGCAAGTTATTTTAATTAAGAAGTTTTGTTTAGAACCAAAGACACTTCTATCATCTAAGGCGTGAATGTTATTGGACCAAGGGGGATTATATCTATCTTCAGATTCAATATTTTTTTTATTGAGTAAGAGTTGTTGTATATGTTATTTAAAATTATCTTATAATGTTGTAACAATTCTTTTATTCTAGTTGATGAATAGAAATCTATTGTGTTAACCTGTGATTGATAATAGAGCATTGAAAAATATTTTTTCTTGCTATAAATTCTTGTCACATATATATTTTCTTTCTGTAACTATTATCTCAGACAGTGTTGAATGTTTACTAATCAAAATGGTATTAATGCTAGTTTGAAGTAGTTTATATCTTCTTCATCTACATGCTAAGGTATAAAGGTTATCCTACAACCCAACCTCCCCCCAACACATAGTCAGTTTCCCTCTGTCATCTAGTTTAAATCTCTATCTTTCTTTTGTTATAAATGTTAGAAAAGAACCAAAATGAGAACTACATAACCTGAGGAAAGGCTTAAATAGAAAAAACATATTTGTCAATCAGGATTAAAGCCCATCGATAATTTCAGCCAAATCATGAATCTGGAGAACCTTACCACTCATTAAATGATTACGAGTCTAATTAGGCCTCTTAGGCGGTTTTGGTTCTTTTTTTTATTTAAAGGGATCTTAGACCCCTCAACAAGGCCCTAAATGACGTTTTTTTGATGTGGTAGTGCCCAATATATTCAATTTTGTATGTATCATGCCATTCAAAATGTGTACTCCTTGGCTATACCTTTCCAATGGGGTACCAAGTGCCCCAAATGGAGATCATATTCAAAATTTTCTCCCTCAGAAAGTTGACATGTAAACTACCCCCATCAGGGCCCTCAAAACTTTTGGCATTTAATATTCTTGGGTTGGGGTTTTCTCATTTATGATTTATGTTGAAAATGCCTTTAGAGCCTCATTGTAATCAACTTATTGTAAATGAGTGTAGCTGACACATCTCTCTTCAGAGATAAGATACCACCATTCTAGCTAGGTTGTGTGCTTCACATTTTATAGTCTTTTGTATTTCAGACAATCATTAATAGAATCTGATTTTTAATGTATTATTGTGTTCCTTGTAGTATCTTTGTGTAGTTCCTTATTATATATTTTTTATAGTTATTCCTTCATGTTGTTTCTCAAAATAATCTATATCAATGGTATCAACACAGTTTTCTCCTTGCCATTCTTAGTGCATGTCCCCGATGAGGTCGGGGTATAGAGAGTTGGGTATCGAGCTTGTTTCTCTTGAGAAAAAATGCTCTAACCTTCCCAATAAAACTCCAATGGTGGAAGAAAAGAGGGATGATAGATTGGGAGATCTTATCAAATTGTTGCTCAAGGAATCCCTCACACGAAAGAGGAACAAGATGATGTATTATTTCATCCAGATCCTTTGATAGTTTCCAACAACATCTGAAGCACCTTCAACCAATGGTCACTTTGGAGGTGCGACACCCTTTAAGCTAAAAGTTAACTTCACTATTCCTTTTTTTTAATTCCACATAGATTCTGATGCTTTGGAAAAATGGTTAATTCTTCTAGAGGGTTATTTCTTCGTCCAAATATTTTCCAACAGTGATAAAATAACCTTCGCACTACTTAAGGCCCTTCCCCATGTCATAGATTGGTGGGATACTTATTGTGAGAAACATGTTGAGGATGAGTCTGCAATTTTTTTGCCAGGACCCACTTGGGAAGCTTTTATTGATGCCCTCAAGGAGAAATACTATCATGTTGGAAACTATGATGACTAGTACATGAGATGGACAACTCTGTGGAAGGAGAGAGACTAGAATATGTCAGAGTACAAAAAAAATCTTCCATACCTTTCAAACAAATCTTAGTATTAAATACTTTGAGAATCACATATATGGAGTTCCTGTATATCTCCTCACTAGGATCTGTTTACTAATATGCTATCAAGACCGAGAATAAGTTCAAGAAAAATAATAAGTGATATTTCGATTCTGCAAACCCATCGCAACAAAATCTCGTTAAAGGTGGCCCTAATCCCCATCAAAAAGGACAGAGCAAGGATGGACATTCCTAGGACAACTAGTCCAAGCCACTAGGAAAGAAGTGTAATGGGAAGTCGAAGAAGGAGAATAAAAAGCGGTGCAAGTTCCATAAAATGCCTTGGCACAATACCAATGAATGTCACTCCAAACTGTCATTATTGGATGATATGAAAGCATCAGGGTTAGATGATGACTCAGAATATGATTCAGAATCAGAAAAGGGAAAATGGATCATTGGCGCGGAACCTAGTGTCATCATCGCTACCATAAAAGTCTAGCCAGAGGAACCAAAGGATCTTGAAGAAGGGGAGTGCCTCTTCCACTCACAGATGTGGGTGAAGGGGACCCCACTCCATTTCATTATTTCTAGTAGTAGACAAAATAACCTAATATAAGAAGAGGTTATCAAGAGGTTTAACCTAAAAATGATGTCACACCCTCATCCATACACCATTAGTTGGCTTAGCCAGGGACGGGCAATCCATGTCAACCAGTTATTTCACATGCACTATGACATGAAATCCTTCAAATAAAAGGTATTTTGTGATGTTTCCCACTTTTAATTTTATGACGTTTTGTTGGTAGAACCATATATGTGGAAGTGTCATGTTTTTTATGAATCTAGGCTCCATAGTGTCATTATTAATTTGGGATATCAACTCTACAAGGTATCGGAGGTAGTCCCAACTATTGCGGTATCTTTGATCTTCCCGAAGTGGTGCATAAAGGTGGTCTCTCATACCAAGAGATTTTCCCTCTTTATGGTTAGGTCACAAGGTGAATGGAAGTTCATTGCAACCACAAAAACCTCTTCATGGGGTCTCTCTATATAGAAGAAACAAGTGGACAAGATAGTACAAGAGCACAAAGACATATTTTCCTCACCTACTAGGGTTCCTGTGCACTATTAGGTAAAGCACTCAATTGATTTAACAAACAATGCTCCTCTACTTAACAACCCTATGTATAGGCATTATGTTATGGAGAATGAAGAAATCAAACACTATATCCAAGAGCTAATTATGAAGGGCCACATCAAGCCAATCTCCTCACCTTGCGGGAGCCGAATTGTTATGGTACAAAAGAAGGATGGTGTCGTAGTCAAGGAGAAAGTACGGGAATTTTCCAATAGATCCTTACATAGAGAAATACACATTATAACATCATATATAGAAGCACACAAGAATACAGATAGACATACACAATAGTGAGAGAACCATCAAATCATTTTATTAGATATAGCCAAAATGACCTCTATCTTTCCATTACATGATATATATATATGTTGTACAATTACTAGTCAGTTACATTAACTGACGTGTCGGTCGCCTCTAACTTCCTATTCAATTGACTTCCTTAACCAAATCCAACAGTTGAATCAATTGGGGGGTCTAGTCGGTACAGTCGAGTATCCCCTACAACAACCCCCCCCCCCTCAATTAGTTGTTTGTCCCAAGCAAGAGGGGGAATATGAAAAAATATACAATTTTTTTCTACTAAGTCCTTCTTCTGAGGCTATTACAAAAATATTGATAAGTCTTTTACAAAAATAAGAAGAGAGAAAGGATAAGTTGAAGATGGGCAAAGTTGTGATCACTTTTCTTGACTGTTGTCGACCTGTTCATATTGATGGTGTATTTCTTGTGGAATTTCCCATTCATGCAATTTTATATTTGATGGCAGTGGTATGGCTTGAACTATTTCTGATGACTCCTCTGATCTTTCTATGACTATGTATGGAGTCTGTGATTGACGACTAGTAGTTGGCAGGTTTGATGTAGAGGGATTAAAAAAATGGAAGTTTTGTCAATAGGTTGATGTTTCTTCCCATTGTTCTGTAGGTTCCTAAGGTAGCACTTCAAATTTCGTTTCATAAATATTTGGAGATGTATGTGAAAAATTC
Organism: Picea glauca; assembly: GCA_000966675.3. Classification (NCBI taxonomy): domain Eukaryota; kingdom Viridiplantae; phylum Streptophyta; class Pinopsida; order Pinales; family Pinaceae; genus Picea; species Picea glauca. Next base: position 85,671 of record JZKD02S1579018.1, read on the forward strand.
TTGGAAAACATATTTCATTCCTATATAGAGTATTGAGCCTCAATTCCAATTGTTTTTATCTTCCTTAGGAATTCTAATTTATTGGTTAAATATGCCTCCTGCACCATGACCAATTCAGGTTTGACTTGTTGTTATGCTTCCTTTGCTTTCTGTGTAATGAGATCAAGATGTTTGTGAGATTGCTTTGTTGCTTCTTGTGCCTTGCTTGCCTCTTGTAGCCATTCCTTCTCTTGCTTTGCTAATTTTGTTTATGATGTTTTTTCTTTTGCAATTTGGGCTGCTATGGTTGCTTTGATTTTAGAGTTGGTAGTGAGACCCCTCATTTTTTTTAAATCCTCAATTATTGTTCTTTGATCTTTTAGCTGATTATAAGTGGAGGTAAAATATGTGAGCCATTTGTTCAAGACTGTCTGCAACATTGTTGCTTTTGCAATTCCATGTTCCCGTTTTTTATATATTTATTTAAATTTGCTAAACTTTGCATGAAGTATTGTTATTGTTTGTTGACTAAGTCCATCTTGAGTGTGCCTTATTGCTTGACTATATAGTTGTTTAAGTTTCTTTTTTGTTGTCTTTAATGGATGATTTCTTCCTGGTTGTTGGTTGTTGTAGTTATAACTGCTTCAATTAACCCTTTTGTGGTTATCAATGGATCACTTCCTTCTGTTGGTTTATCAATATATGATTTTTCTTTGCAAGATGTACGACATTTATTAATATATATTTTTCTTTGTTCTTTCTTGTTGCTACTCGGGCTCCACCTTTTGATTCTTTCTTCTAGTGACTTGTTACTTCTTTGGACACTTCATTATATAGAATAATAATTTGAGTATTTGAAGTGGTGGTAGGGTCGAATATTTTTTCTCCTATTGGTACCGTCGAGATCGCTGGTTTGAAGGCTATGAATGTAGGCACTCTGGGGTTATTATTTTTTTTTGGTCGACACTATTTTTCTTTCTTAGTGCTTGTGGAGTATGTTGCTTTATTTTGGGATCTTGGTCCTTATTTGTACTGTCATATTTGTGCATATCCTAAATTTCCGGAGTTGTGTTATCGTGTTCTTCTGAAGCTGGGTATGATCTGGGATCCTGCTTATTTTACTACCATCCTTCCCCAATTCTATATATTTGGTATTTTATGGAGAGATTGACTGGTCATTTCCCTTAGGAATATTTTCTTGATGTTTATTTGACTTTAGATATAATCCATTGTCATTGTTGTCTTGTTTTGTATGCTCATCCGACTCAGTAGGCAACTGTTTACTTTTCCTTGCTTACTCATTGGAATTTTCTAGTGAATTTGTATTACCCAGTGATATGATAGTTGGATGTGCATATGTTGCTTTGTGGATCAAATATGTGATTATAATTATTTCTTTGTTGATCTATGTTCACTAAACTTCTTTAAAGTATGAGATCATTTCTTCCACTGTAATGGTCTTCTTGGCTATGTCGTTTGTTGTTGTATTGATGATTTATTCCAATCCCAATTGTTTTTTGCTTCCTCCATTGCTATTAGTTGAGGTAACTAGAGTTGTTTCTTCTAAGGATAATTGCCTTCTTCATTTTCTGGATTTATTTTTGTTTGTTTCTTTCTTCTTTGCTATAACTATTTCTTCAACAACTGGAGTAGGTTCGGGTGGTGGTGATGTCAATCGTACCCAATTTCATTTGTTTTTTCTTAGGGGTTGGCTTGTTTCTAGGGTTGGGTATGATGTTCTTTGACTGATGTGATGAAGTCGTGTCTCTCTCATTCTATAGCCTCTAATTTTTATTTTCCCTTGTTTCTATATGCTTGTCCAGGGTTTCTCTGGTTTTCTTAGCTTTGGCACGCTTTACATTGAGATTCTCCATAGCCTCTTTGAACTGTGGTCCGATGTTTGACTTTAAAATATTATATGTATCTCTTTGGTATTTCTCTTTTTGTCGTTCCCTCTCAGTAAATTTTGTTGGTAAATATAACTAATATTTCCCTTATCATAGAATCTAGTGTCATGTCTGATCTAAATGTTTCTTTCCAAATGATGTCAACATCTTCTTGGGCTGTATGGGGGTCGATTTCCTACATACCTTTATGTGATTTTTCCGGTTGTTTTTTCTTATTCAGTGTTCGATTTGTTGGCGTTCCTCCTTCCTTTTCAAGGCCTATTACAAAAGGGACTTTGCACAATACTACTTCTCTCTCCTCTTCTTTCTTTGCAGCTAGCAGCGAGATCAAGATGGATTGTTGGTTGTTTAGTACTTTTGGTGGTATCTAAGTCTGAAACCCTAGTTGTTGGTCGAACTCCTAGAAAATTTGACACTTTGTAGGTTGATATTCCATCTCTTTAGGGGTCAGCCCTCCGATAATTCCACACCAAAGTGCGGTGGTGTCCAAGCTTAGTTGAATATGTGTGGTTGGTGGTAATTCTCGACGAACTGTTTGGTTGAAACACCACTTATGTGATACATTTTTCACATGATTTACCCAACATTTAGACATAATGTTGGGTGAAATGGAGTCATATGAGCTACTTGCTCCTGAGGAAAAATCCATAAAATTATTCATAGTCGGGGTGTCCTGTGCAGTGAATGAGGGTTCTCCAACTAAACATACCTTACTCATGGAGATCCAAATTTGTAGTGAAGGAAATTTAATTCCACATTTGTTTTCTTTGCATTCTTTGCAGTTACTCCTGACCAACGCAACAAGATTATTTTCCCAATCAAACTATGCCCCTATCTAGAATATTTTCCCAATGGGTTCAAGCATTGTAAGCTTTACATCAGAAGCTCAAACTACGGTTTTCAAGCATCGATACAGAATGATACATGTCCATTTATCACAAAGGTTTGGAACTTTGTTAATCATGAGCCCCTTTGAATTCTTTGTGGAAGTCCCTCAAGTAAGGGCATGAATCCAGTCATTAGCATTCATTGTTTTGGAGAGTAGAGTGTCCCCATGTGGGATTCTTGTAATTCGATGGATTGTGCCTCCTGTGATCTCGATTGGGAATTCTAACCAGATATGGCCATTATGATATCAAATGACAAGGAATTTAACAACTTCCTCCTTCAATCCATCGAAGTCTACGACTTGGGGAGCACTGAGGAAGTGGCAGATACCTTCTCTTTCGAGAAAATTTATTTATTTCTTCCAGATACCATCTTCCATACTCCAGGTCATGAAGTTTTTCTAGTGTCGGGACCAATCAATCTCTTCTATGCGAGAACTGTAGATGTTTGCTAAGAGTGCCTACAATTCAGTTGCACCAGTTGTATTAGACTTAGATTTTGTTTGTGGTTCAACCATTATATCTTCTATCTAGCCTCTAATGTGTGACATTCTTATAGCTTCTTGGAGATCGAAGGGATTTTTCTCTTGTCTGGGGATACACTGCACAATCAGGATTTCTAAAATTTTATTTTGCAAGTGCTACAGTGTAAACATAAGTGAGAAAAAATCATATGTGTCATCCAAATTTATAGGTGGTATATGGAGAGGGGACTTAAATTCGGCTAGCGGGGATATTAATTCATCTACCTCGGTATTTGCATTGAAATTAAATGCTTGTTCATGTGACATGACTTTGGTGTTGGTGATGGTGGGGTGGATGAATAAGTTATGTCAATCATTAATGTTATTAATGCATTCCTATGGTTTAATGATATCGACTTGGTTGAATTTACTTTTTTGAGATACACGCTTCGTCTAAACGATATTCGTTTGTTCTGGATTTTCGAGTTGATTCGACTAGATGGTTGGAGATCTTTGGTCGGAATATCTGGCATGTTGGCTTCTGGTCTCCTGTCGATGGGATAGATAATTGGTCTCTTAGGGCCATGTTTGCATTGCTGATAGTGTTCGTGTTCGGTTGCGTAATGTTCTCACTGCTCACTTGCTCATCGAATTTCATACTTTTGTATTTTTCTTGGTGACGTGTTTCCCGAAAGTTTGACCTCCCAATGTGTCGATCTAAGTAGTGGTATAGATCACATTTGGGTGTTGAATTTGATTTTGTTTTATGTATTTTTGCTCTAATTGTTGACCAAGGGCTTCGTTCTTTTCTCATTTTTCCACAAGTGAGTGCCTTTAGGCATTGTGTTGGTCGTATATATTAGAGTTTATGAGTAGTTTCTTTGTACCTAACTATGGTAACACATTTATTGGTTACTTTTTAAAATTTTATCTTAATCTTACTTATCTTTTCTTTTTGTATAATCTTCTCGTTTGTCTCTAGATCCTTGGGATTTGATTTTCCCAAGAAATTTTTAATTTCCTTAGCTGCCTCTTGCAAGAGTGCCTCTTTGGGATCAAATTCAAAATATTTAATGAAGTCATATTTTATTTAGTTCCAATCAAAAGGATGACCCGATGCTTGTTCGATCTTATAACACTTGTGGGGTATATCATCCAATGTATTTGGGAACATGTGCGGAAACACTCTTTTGTCTATGTAGCCTACTTTTTTCCATTCTTGCTCGCATTTTTGTATGTGGATTACTGGGTTGAATGCAGGTTTAAAGATTAAGATGTCAATATTTGTAGAGAGCTTTTTCACACTGAATCTTTCCACAAAATATAATGTGTTGGTATTCCATGTTTGAAGCCGGTTTACATGAGTCTCTCACCATCATGCCTCTTGGCCAGTGAAGGATTCGACTATACTTTGTATTATTTCTTGTTCTCCCATTGACTTAGAGACTTCGTTGACATGTGTTGATGGGGAATTTTTTTCATTAAACTGCAGGGAATTTCTTATGTATGCACTAATCGGTATTAATGTTGGCATTTGTTTTAATTTTATTTCAACAACAATAGGGATTGTGTGAATTGAGAAGCATGTTATAGATCATTTGATAGGTATTTCCTCTATTGACCAACATTATTTGGCTTGAGTTTCACAATTCTCCATATTCCAGTTGTATAGTTCAATATCTGAATTTTGGCCTATTGAAAGCAAAGATCTGACTAGTATTTCTCCTTCAATGTTAGGTTCGACATTATATTTTTGTTGATGCATTAATTGGTATAGTCAATGTGATTCCTAGCCCTCGACCCATGGTTTACCTCCTTTTGTGTCTGGGGGGATTATGATTTTTCTTCCACTTCCTTTTATCTTGATCCAGTCTCTTTCTAAAGATATTGTGGCTTTCATGTTCTGACCCCAAGGTCTTTTGAATAGCATTGGATAAGTAGGAATACCTTCAACCATGTTTATAACTTCAAAATAGACTCTCGATGGAATTCCCATTATGGAAGTGATGACACTTTTTAGGGTGCCCATTGGTTCTATGAATCTTTGATTTTCTAGTTTTAAGTAGTTCATTATCGGTTGTAGCAGGGGTCTTCCGAGTTGGACCCATGTTTCTTTGGGAAGAATATTCACTTGTGATCCAAAATCGACCACGACTTGTTTAATCATGTTTCCATAAAATTCTAAGTCGACTTGAGGGTCGAAGTCATTCGTGGTTATATATTGTGACAACTGCCTTGCACTTTTTATTGGTCTTTGATTTTCTTCATATTCTCTCAATATGGTCAGTACATTGATAAGGCATCCTACTGATTGTGTTTCTTTTAGCAGTTGTAAAAAATCCTCAATGGCATTGTTTGACATACTTGATCGTCCTTCCTTTGGTTTGTCCTAGTCGATATTTTTAAAGAAATTCAATGCTTCTGGCACTATCTTTTCTTCTTTGTTGGGGTCAGAATATGGAAATATGTTCCCTTGTCAATTTGGTGCTTCTGGGTAGTTATGTTTACCTACTCCTGATCTTGTCACCACATGGAGAGTTTTTAAATCCATAATATCTTGTTTCAACACTGTACGTAAAAGGTTACATTTCTTTTAGACATGAATTTTTCCAGCACAATTGGGTAGTCCTCTAGGGAGTGATCTCCTACTCCACAAATATTACAAAATTTTAAATTGGTTATATCTTTTATCGGGTGGTCTAGACTAATGTGGTCTTCTTTCTAATAGTTAAAGAAATAATATCATCCTCGACCGCATCCTCGTCCAAATATTCCTCGTCCTCTTCTACCTCAACCTCGACCTCTATAACCATTTCCCTAATCAACATCTTGGTTGGTGTTAGAGTAACTTATTGAAATAAAACATTTGAACCCATATAATTGAAACACTAATCAATTTAAATATCATATAAACTTCCATGAATTAGATTCCTAGTTCCTCCACTCTTGGTTGGTGTGTTTTGTTCTCCGAGGCTGCTAACAAGGTGTCAGATATTATATAAATCATTCAATTGGTGAGAAATTTATTGAATCATATAAATGTGAAGTTTTATATCTCAAAAATACCTTTCAAACAATATAAAGAATGCTTGAAATGGACACCCGAGTCAAAATTTATGGCCAAAATACGTGCAACTGTCTCGAGGATTTGCATTAGAGTTAATTGGAACTCCTCCAATTTGCATCGAAGGTCATTACATGAACGCGTCCAATGTAAACATAAGTAATTCTTGGGAACTATCCGAGGCCAAGTTATGAAATTTGTCGAATGATCGTGTCGATGTAGATTCTTTTTAGCTCCCAAGATAAATGATTGTTGCAATATATGAACATAGATTGTTTTTTATTATCATCATCAAGGGTGCATTGCGGAATAATTAAGGTTGAATCATCATACACTAGACTTGGTTTCATGTGATTATGCTTAGTTTAATTTAAGTTTGGTTTTAATTAAAAAAAAAAAAATCAATATTTAAATGATTAAAAAGAGTTTGAGTCATATCTCGTGGATGGCATGGTTTACATATTAAAAATGATTTAATATAAAAGGTATAAGGAGAAGGGGTTGGAATGCTACACCCCTTCTCCCTCCCACTCTATGAAGATTTCCATATTTAATCCAAAAATAAAGGGGAAGGGGTGGTATGACTAAACCCTTTCCCCACTCCACCTTATACAAGCCTTTACGACATGGAGGGCGTCGTGGGTCACGGCCCTTACATATTGATGCTTCAATACCCAATAATTAAATGGATACATGACCTAAAAGACCTTGAAACAAACGTTCATGACTACAATTGCTTCGGTCTCATCGCTGGAGTTTATGCTAACTGTTTTGCTTTTATCGATGGAGTTTATGATAATGGTATTAGTTAGTTGTTTTACGAAATAGATTTTTTTTCTAGAATTCAGTGATATAAATTTACATGAATCATTATTTTTTGTTGTTCAAAAATCATTTTTGAATAAAGAAATAGATTCAACACGTTGAAAAATTTTGAGGCACTCAGATTTTACAAAAATAATAACTCAAATCTACAAATTCAACAATTTATCATCAAATTTCAGGAAAACCTCCCAAAAAAAAATTAACATTTTATAAAATCCTTAACCTACAACTTCTCCACTCCAATCATTAAATTTTATGCTAACTGCTCCGCTCTTGGAGTTTATGGTAATGGTTTCTCTCTCATCACTAGAGTTTATGGTAAATACGTCGATGAGAAAGTGTTTGACACTTAGCCTAAGGGTTTCCTTCGTGTAAAGGGGCGCGTATTTTGAAAAACAAAGAAGGAACGTGGAGGGGGCCACGTGGGCCATGGGCCCTCCCCTCTACCTAACTTACCATAGTTTCATTAAAAAATTATTCCATGTGCTCCATATGTACCAACATTTCTTTGAATTTTAATTATATTTTAATTTCAATTCATTTGATTTCAAATGAATTTTAAATTTTAAATTTAAATTAAATTATTTAAATCCTAGTTAGTCTGGAATAGAAATTCTTGGCGATCATTTTGTAACTTTCAATCTTCATATTTTGATTATGTAATTTGTGTTGGAATCACAATTGTAAGAATCATATGATTTGAAAAAAAAAAAATATTTTGATGAAAGATGAAAAATTATACTTAAAGGCATTTTTAATTAAAATTCAAGTCCCGTTTTCGCTACTTCTTTTCCCAATTTTAGCTCTTTATTGTTTATATGTACCTATCTTACCATAGTTTCATTAAAACTTTGTTCCATGCGTTCAATATGAACCAACATTGCTTTGACTCTCAATTATATTTTAATTTGAATTTATTTAAAAATAAAAATAATTTTAAATTTTTGACTCTCAATTATATTTTAATTTGAATTTATTTAAAAATAAAAATAATTTTAAATTTAAATTTAAATCAATTTAAATTAAATTATWTTAAATTGAAATAATTTTTATGTTTCTCAATGCAAAATTTGTTTATGGGTGTGAAACAAAAAAATTATAATTGATCACTTTGTCAAAGAAGGTATTAAAGTTTCCTAGTGTGATTTCAACGGGTCATAAGTTACTCATACCACATTGGATTGGGGTACCATTTTTTTATGACGTGGAGAGAGCATAGAGATACTTTTAGCAAAAAAATTGGACATGTTATTCAAGTATTATATCAGTGTCATCACTGATGGGATAGTCTGAGATAAAAATACTTGGCGATCATTTTGTAACTTCTAGGTCTCGGATTTTGATTCCATCAATTGCATTGGAATTATAATGGAAGGAATCATACGACTGACTTATTTAGGGAAATAAATATTCACTTTGATAAAAGCGGAAAAATTATGCTCAAAGGCACTCGTTAATTAAAGTCGAGGTCTTGTTTTCACTGATTATTTTCCCAATTTTAGCTCTGTTAGTTCCTGTGTTATCTATCTTGTATAGGATATTTGTTCATCCATTGTAGTTGAGGTAACATTTCAGTAGCACAAAATCATAAATCTGCAAAAACAACCAATTGATGTTTAAGGTTTAACACGTTTCTGGAGGTGGGAGGACCAATTTTCCATTAAGATGAATTTCAGAGACAACATAGGACCAATAGGTGTTGTGCTTAACCCATAAAATTCTAGAAGACACTTTCACAATCACAATTTAATCAAAGAATCAAGAAGCACAATGTAAACAAGCTGATGTGGTGCGTGGATGTAAGCTGCTTGCGACACAAACTGGTTTGATTATAACTATGACCATGAAGAAAATTGGGCATGGAAACTATTATTCATTAATTATACAATTAGGTGTATGAATCTCAATCATCAGAAAAGGCAGGAGACCGACCGATGGTGCAACAAGAAGAATCCAAGCCAAGAGGAGGATACGATAGGTTTCAAGACAAAGGTGGGCCTTGCTAACCAGGTCAACATTGGTGAGTGGAAGAAGAACATTTTTAGTACGTTCAGTGTCGATGAGGAACCGACATCCTCCCGTTGGAACATCAGTTACAAGATACATAAACTTGTTAACAATAAGTGCATTGACGAGGGAGAGATGAACCTCACTGATATGGAGTGTATCAAAGTAAGAGGGAGGAGTGCTAAGATAATTGTGTGAACATTATTGATATGCCAATGTTGATCACATGAACTTCTTCAGTGATAAAGACGTGTTTCAGTGAATTTTAGTGAAAGAACGTTGGCGCATCATCCAAGTTTAAAGGAAAGTGGTCTATGTATCGACGAAGAAAATACTAGTGCACCAAAGTGTAGGTGGAAGACAGGATGTGTGCTCCAGTACGCTATGTATCGACGCAGGAAGAGGTAACTTGCTGAAGTGTTTATCGATGGGTCAAAGTGATATGAACATAAAGTAGAAATGGTAAAGAGGGAAGAGAGGGAAGGAAACTCATGATTATCCATTCACACTCACTCTCTCGTGTGAGGGTTCCAATGGGAAATTTTCAAGGGGTTCCAATTTCTTCTCTTATAAAGATGGTAAGAGACTAAAATTGGGAGGTTTTTATGTGCGCGCAACAAATGGAAACACACTAGGTGAAACCAAAACCTCTGTTAGTCTTTCCTAACTAATAAGAATAAAATGTAGATGGTCATAAAATTATTTTTAAGTTCAAAAATTATGGAAATAATGTGCAACAATTACGTGAAATATTCCATCGTGGTGGGCTCATTGACAATGCTTGCATATCGGCTAGTGAAGTTCATTTATTGCAAATAAATGATGAGTTATGATGAGATTTATTTTCTTAATATCTCCATCATGGGGCTGATATAGGTTTGGGATAATAAATATTTTTAAATAGGTGCGTGTTTCCCATATGCTGTCATTGATGTCAAAGTGATCATGGACATGGTTATTTATAGTGCAATAAAATACAAGGATGAAAACATAAGTGTGCATAATAACCGACAGTATGGCACAAGGTATGATGCACAGATGGAGGAAGTTGTGAAAGGATGAAAATAGTAGTTGGTAGAAGAATCAAAGGACGAAAGGATCAATGGCTAGGACTTGATTGCAAATATGATCGGTCAGTGAAGAAATTATTGGAGATAACATATAATTACAAACCAATTGATAAGGGGATGACCTAAAATGCAGTTCAGAAGTGAAGTACGATGAAGAAAAATGAAACAGAGTAGATTGCGACATATTTCCTTGTCCACGATTGTGAAGTGGAATGATGAATGTTGGTGCTACAGTACGATGACGGGTGTGCAATGACTGCAGGGTGTCTTGAGCTAGTGCAATGAGGGGTGTGCAATGAATGCAGGGTGTCTTGAGCTAGTGTGACGAACGACACGATGGAGTGTGAATAAATAAAGTCCATGGATTATCAATGGAACAAAATAAAATTTGCAAAGTGCATTGAGCTAGTGTGATGAATGACATAATGGAGTTTGATGAAAGGAAGTCGGTTGCTTGTCAATGAAATAGAATAAAATGATAAATCTATAGGGTTCCTTTAGCTAGTGCGACAAACAATGTACTGGAATATGATGAAACAAGTGGAAGTTCGATAGTCAAGTAAGCGAGTCACTAGGGCACACTCATAGTCTTGTGGGGTGACTGGGCGAGCGCATTGTAGGGAAAGTATGACAAGTTGAAGACTTGTAAATTGAATTTTGCGCTCCTATTTTGTCTATGCATTGGGTGTTGTGTAAAACATAATGTAAATTGTTGTGCCAATTTTGATGAGATGCAAGATTTGGTCTGTTTGATTTAGTCAAAGAATTTCTAGTTGTAACAGAACAAGAAATATTCTTAATTATATAGAAGTGTGTCCACATATAACTAACTGGAATTTGATGTAGTCATGATATGTCCACAATATGTTACACAAAGAACCTACGTAGGCAATAAGTAAAATGCTTTTGTCAGCGCCTATCTTCAGCTGATGCATAGAGGTCATATAGGTACTTAGAATTTTGTGTGAAGTGTGTATGACTAAGAAGAAAGAACCCAAAAAACCAAAACCCCCACCAAAAACTACAAAATCACAGGGCCCAGTGCCCCTTGGAAGAAGCACTTCCATAGACGACATCATCCGAAAAGTTGAATCTCAAACTTCGGTTGGACCCTAGAAAGGTTCTACCCAAATCCCTCAAGTAGAAAATTCACCAATTGCATCCCATGATGCGGTTCATAGCAGAACTCAAGGGTCTAAAAATCATTTTCAAAATACATATATTCCATCTCTCAGTCCTTTAGAAGAGAGAAATTCTTGTAATCTGGAAGAAGGAGAAGGGGAGACCAGTGGGGTTGCTAAAGAAAACCCATCACCACCACCTGATCCTAGATCTCCTGTGATTTTGATAGGAGAAGGTACACCTGAAATCCCAGATAGAGGTAACACAATTAAATCCCCTAAAGGACCATACAATCAACCACCTCGAATATAACAACCGAGCTAAGAAATCCCTGAAGATTATTGGCATATTTTCGACCAAATGGCACAACCAAATCAACCATGGGCCCAGAATTCCACTCTGGAATATCCTATAGTTGATCTAGTTGCTAATGCCCCAATGAAAGCCATCCCACTATAGAATCTGCCAACCTTTCATGGATTGATCTCAGAAGACCTTGATGCATTTCTATTCGAATTTGATGTCATGTGTAGAGGGTATGATTACACCTCTGAACCCCAAAAACTGAAGTTGTTCCCTTCCATATTAAAAGGAGCAGCTTTGCGCTGGTTTATGGGATTAGGGGGAGGAACTATAAATTCATGGGATGAAATGAAACAAGCCTTCCTGAAGAAATATCAAGATTATTGTAGAACTAGGGACCTAAAAGATGAAATCTTTCAAATGACTGCAAAAGAAAATGAGACACTAGAAGAGTATGTTGAAATGTTTCAATATAATTTGCAAATATCTCCTTATGGTACATTACCAGGTGAGGTACTTAAAGCCACTTTGATAAAAGGTATGAAGGATGAATGGGTAGAAACATTGAATTTAATGGGGAAAGGTGATATTTATCAGAAAACTTAAGATAACATTGTCCAATTGTGCATCAGGTGTTCACGTGGAAGTACACAGACTAGATCAGGAATGTGGGCTCCCCTCACCAGAAATAGCAACATTACTAGTGGGGGTGTTACCCGAGCAGAAGTTGGTAATCTGTTAGATAATTTCAGCACTGAAATTTTGAGTACTCTGACTACACAATTGGATGTTCTGTAGGCTAAACAAAAACAAGTAGAAGTAGAATAGTCCTTGGCCATATTTTTCTACCGATGCAAAAATAAACATGGTCTGAGGGAATGTCCTTTGGATGTGGTTCGACTTTGTACCATCTTTGACAAAAACCATGCAACAAAATAATGTCCATCACTTCCAGGACTAAAGGTTGTCTTTAAAGAAGCGGAAGAGGAAACAAAACCGATATATTTGATGGCTCAACGTCGCCAATGGCAGGCTCGTCCCCCAGGTACGCTACAAGATCCTTCCTCTTTCTTTTATGGGCAGTAAAATCGGCAGCAAAATTATGGAAACACATGGCAGGGCCACCCATTTTCTAACCCTACATGGCAGTCCCAGCAATATCCTATTGTACCCTGGCCAAACCAATAAAATACAAATCCCACCTAGCCAAATCAATCAGCTGCAAATCCCAACTGGCCTAACTCGCAATATCCTACCCCATCCTGGCAAAATTCAAGTAATAATCCTGATCCTTCACAGTGGACTACCACAGCAGCCCAAGCCCCTAATTGGAATCAAAATTGGCATTGCCCCATGGGAATGACTAATCAACCCATGGGGATGGCTCCTCAATCCCATCCCACTTTACAAGATCCACTCCAATTACCCCAGAAACCTCAACCACCAATGCACCCCCAATTACCAGCTCAACCCAACCCAAATCCTAATAATAGACCAGCCCAGCTTGTGCAAATCATTGAGAATTTGGACGGGGAAATCAACTCTGTAGGGTGCAATGAACTTCGGTTGAGGTTAGGGCGCATAATTTATCCTGAAGAAAGTAACATTCACAAAGAGCAGGAGAATGAGAGTAATATACAACCAACAATAACACCCTCGATTGTGGTCATAACGGAAGAAGTAGAGCATGAGGGAAACACAATTGAGCAAAAAAATCATAATGAGGACGTGTTTCCTCTTCTCTCGTTTCTCGAAAGGTTAACGATAGAAAAACTAGACATATATCCTAACTTCGATATTGTAGGGGAACTAAAGAATCTGTATGTTAAGATACCACTCCTACAGGCTCTGCAAGACATCCCAATTTATGCAAAGAAATTAAGGAATTATGTGGGAAGAAGCTTGTCGGGAAAGCTAAAAATCCATAAATTGTTCACGTGGTAGGAGCCTTGTCTGATCTTATCCTAGGTAAACAACATCTGGTCAAGTATGCAGACCCAGGGAATCACATAGTAACAGTTCATATACATGGTTGTTCTTTTCAAATACACCAATGGATTTGGGGGCAACCATTAATATCTTGACCATCGAGACTTGTAAAATCCTAGGTTTCACCTCCTTCGAACCTACTTCAATTATGTTACAATTGGTTGATAGATCAATGGTTAAACCAATCACCACATTACAAGATATAGCAATTTTGGTCGACTACTGGGAACACCCAGTTGATTTCCTCATTATTAACCCAAGAAGTGGACTCGATGGACACCCATTGATACTGGGAAGACCATGGCTCACAACAACATATGCATACATAGGATGTTGCATGGGCAACATGAAAATTGCTAGAGGAAGTTCTACAATGAACCTCATAATGTATCCTCCAGCTAAACCAATTCTGCCTATCATACATCAACAGTTTCCACCACCTAGATATCCATAAAAGGATATACAATATCCTCTCAAATTGGAAGAAGATCTCATACTCAAGAACCAACTAGAAGATGATGTGATCAGTAGCTTCATTAACAACCCAACCATTATAAGAAACCCAACATGTCAAATGTTAAAAGTTGTTTTAGAAAATGAAGCACAGGGAGATCCTTTGGAAGAATTGATGGAGCAACAGATTCCCACTACTATTGTCCTAACAACATATCAGTTGAAATTGCACCAGGGAGGTTTCTGAATATTAATGCTAATTTAAATGAGCAAAAACAATGAAAATTGATTCAGATCCTTTCTAAATATCAACAAGATTTTGCTTGGGAATATCCTGACATGAAGGGAATCGATCCCCAACTTTGTACACATCATATCTATATTGATAAAGATGTCTGACCCATCCAACATCCCCAATGAATATTGAACCCTCATCTCAGGGATGTTTTTAAAGAAGAGTCACATAAACGATTGGATGTAGATTTTATATATCCTATTTCAGATAGTCGGTGGGTTTCCCCACTAGTAATGGTCCCCAAGAAGAATGGGAAATGGAGAATCTATGTAGACTACAAAGAACTCAATAAAGCTACCCAGAAATACCACTTTCCCTTACCCTTTATTGTTCAGGTCTTTGACACTTTAGCAGGGAAGCAGTTATTTTCCTTCCTAGATGGTTTTAGAGGCTATAATCATATCCAGATTATTCCAGAAGACCAAGATAAAACTACATTTACATGTCCCTAGGGTACCTTTGCATATAGAGTATTTCCCTTTGGATTATGTAATGCTCCAACCACATTCGAGAGGGTCATTCTGAGCATATTTTCTGATTTGATTAATGAAGGGCTTGAAGTTTACATGGACGATTTCACCCTTTATGGAACTTATTTTGATCAAGATTTAAGCAATATGGAGAAAGTACTAGAATGATGCATTGCTACCAGGCTATGTTTGAGTCACAAGAAATGTCATATGATGATGACCGAAGGTGTGGTACTAGGACACTATGTTTCTGCATATGGAATCAAGGTAGATCCAACAAAAATAGAGGTAATCTCTAATCTTCCTACACCTCGTACACAAACTGAGGTACGTAGTTTTCTTGGCACTGCAGGATACTATCGCAGATTCATAGAAAAATTTTCAAGAATATTTGCACCTTTACATACCTTAACTGGTAATGCAGAATTTTAGTGATCTGACAAGTGTGATGTTGCGTTTGCAGGGCTAAAAAGGTTGGTCTCAACAACACCGGTGTTGAGAGGACCAAACTAGAAATTTCCATTTCATATTTCTACAGATGCATCGGAAATCGCCATAGGCGCTGTCCTTGTACAAGAAGAAGATGAGAAACCTTATGATATTTATTTTATTAGCAAAAATCTTACTCTCGCTGAATTAAATTATACAGTAACAGAAAAATAATTCTTAGTCATTATACATGCTATTAATAAATTCCGCCACTATATAACAGGCTATCCAGTTATATTGTATATTGATCATTTTGCTATTAAATATTTAGCTAATAAACTAATTACTAATGGACGAGTTACTTGGTGGTTATTACTATTGCAGGAATTCAACATCACCATCAAGGATTGACCCGAAAGAGAAAATCTTGTTGCAGATTTCTTGTCTCGCATACCCAAAACAAATGACTCTTTGACAGTTGAAGACCAATTACCAGATGAACACTTGTTCGTTGTCACTATTAAGATGCCTTGGTATGTTGATGTGGTGAATTATCTGGCAGCTGGGAAACTACCAGCACACCTCTCATCAATAGAAAGGAAACTGATCGTCCAATGTAGTGCACGGTTCACCTGGATTGGTGGATATCTTTTCCACACATGAGTTGACCTCTAGATCCGAAGATGCGTAAGAGATGATGAAATTTACGATGTCTTGAAGGTGGGTCATGATGAGCCATGTGGCGGACATTTTGTGGAATGCAGAATGGGGCATAAGATTTTACAGATGGACTACTATTGGCCCTCAGAATTTAAAGATGCAAAGAAGTATATCCAAGCCTGCGATAGCTGTCAAAGAATGGGTCGACCTTGTCAAGCTGATGAAATTCCCCTGCAAACACAAATAGTCACAGAACCTTTAGAAATATGGGCACTAGATTTTGTTGGTCCCTTCAACCCAAAATCAATTCAGAAGGCTTATATTCCAGTTTCAACAGACTATACGAACAAATGGGTAGAGGCAGTAGCCTTGTCAAATGCAACGGAGGAAGCAGTTATTAAGTTTCTCTTCGAATTATATGTATGTTATGGATTACCTAGGGAAGTAATCATTGACGAAGGGTCACAATTTACATCGCATAGAATCACGACCACCCTGCGCAATTATCATATTAAACACAAACTTACTTCCCCCTACCACCCATAGGAAAACAGACAAGTAGAAAGTACCAATAAATTCTTGGAGGTGATTTTGACCAAAAAAGTCTCAACAAACCGTCATAATTGGACAGTTGAGCTTCCAAATTCCTTATGGGCCTATCACATGACATGAAGTAACACTACTAGATACTCTCCTTATCATCTAGTATATGGCAAAGAACCCATCTTTCCAATAGAATTTGAGATCAAGACTCTGAGGATGGCCCAGGAAATTGGATTGGATCTTACAGAGGCACATAAACAATGCCTCCAACATCTCAATGAGTTAGAAGAAGCACACATGTTCGCCCTACAACGCACAACTATTATTCAACAATAGAGAGCTAGCTGGCATGATAAACATATCAAGAAGAAATCCTTCCAGAAAGGTGATTGGGACTTCTCTATGTCTCCGGATTTAAGGATTTTCCTGGAAAATTACATACAAGATGGATAGGGCCGTATCAAAATCAATGAATTTCATGATAACGAAACTATCACCTTAGTTACCATCTACGGGCCTGGTTCTCCTTTTCTGGTAAATGGACATCGGTTACGACTCTACCATCAGCCGATTTCGAAATAATCCTTTTGCCAAGAAGTAATTAAGGACCCTACTGTTCATATTTTAGCTGGTTGGGAAGGTAACCCAACAACTTCAACTTCATAAAATTATGATTCTTACCTACATTGTACATATTGTATATAGTTTTATCTACAAATTTGATGAAGTTTTTTTATTTTTTTTAGTTTTTCTTTCTAGGGAAGTCACTTGAAAAAATACAAACTAAAAGAGATGATTGCAATGAACATAATTTGCACTCCTTTTTGTTCCTTACTCCTGGCTTAATTTGAAAAACATATAGAATATAAACCTTGTTTTCATAGAAGATGAATATGTCATGTTCCATAACAAAAATGGGGCAACTGTAACGAATGAATGGCACTAATAAACCATCCAATACTTCGATTATCGAATAAAACCTACCCATAGAAATTGAATGAATTTAGTTGATGACTAATCAATCCTAGATTCAATAAAACAAAAATGTCTACGGGAGGTTTAAAATCACTTAATTAGATGGTTAAAATTTTTGAACATCATTGTTGTTGTTCAGTTGGAACGGAACAACTGACGTTCCCTTCATGCGATTGTTGTGCCCTTTGTGCATGTTGACAGGACCTAAATCCATTTCCTCAACAGTAGGAACCAAACCTACCACCGAGGCCCAATTAGACTATGCAGCGTTTGAAATGGAATGGTTCTCCAGATCTTGCGATCCGACCAATTTATCGATGGGATTTATGTTTCTTTGTGAAGGCTCTTCCTTCAGTTAGGACTATTTTCTTCTGTAATTTCTCTTGGGTGGGGATGATGTGAGAGATGCAAGCTAGCATAAACCAACTTGACAATTAACAGGATTAAGTTTTAACTACTGGGGAAGAGGTTAAGCTTGGGATAACCCGCTACTCAACATGCAAACAATTTCTCTATACCACAAGCCTAGTACTAATACATTAACCATGTGAGCATCTAATTAATGTCTGAGAAACTAACTATCAGAAATAAATCACATATGTAACAAGATAATGGAAATCAAAATAATTCATCTACCATAACCATTCATTACATAACAACACAACAATTTATCTTCATCATTAAAGCAAAGAACATCAAGACATTGCACAAAATAACTTGACAACAGAATTAATTGCTCTTACTCATTACTGCATCATTCATGAAACATGATAGGAAGTAGTTCTTCTCCAGGTCCAATCACATACATATGATAAAAATAGTTTGTCTTTGGTCCAGAAGGACTTCTCAATTCATAGCAGTCTCAAAATAATTCTTAACAACCCAAAAGAAAGAGTTCTTACAACAACCATCGACCCATTGCTAATTGGTCAATGTATCTATTTATAATATAGAGTTCTAACTGAAACTAACAGCTAATTGAAGTTTAAACAAAACAGAAATTGCCACGTGGCGTTATCTTCTAACAACTTCTTTAACAGTCGTCTTGAGATACTTCTTGGAAAGGATGAATTCTCTCGTATTCGGTCCAGCTGACAAACAATTTCTCACAAGTTTGAGCCCATGGAAATCTATGATGTTCCATCGGGGCCACGTATATTCCCTTGATGTCTACTGCCTGCGCTTGGTACTTTACTAAACTGAAGTTTAGCTGTTGTAGCATGTTTTGGGCTCTGATCAGATGTTCGGTGAATTGTCGTACTTACCCTGGCTTCACATCTGCTATTTTCGCGAACTCTTTGGTCCATAGTGCATCATGTTCGACATGCATATTGACCACGTTTCTCAAGTCAATGAAATTATCGGGGGTGCCGAACTCGGGGAGACCTACTTCCTTCATCACTCTATTGATTCTGCTTCGACATTTCTTTTGGGTTTATCGACGAGATCGTGGAGCAAGCTCTGTTTGGAGATTAGGGAGTCGTTCCTACAAGAGGATTTGAGATAGTTTAATGATCAAGCGATATGACATAAGGTACTGACAAACATAATGGATCGGTGCGTACCTGTGAATCTCGTTATTCTCGATCACTCAATACTTACGTGATCTCAGTTTCTCTTTTGAATTACCTGCGATGTCTTCCATCCACGCCACCATTCTTCTTTAGTTTAAACGAGTCATGTAATTGTGCCATAGCGTGGTAAATTGAGTACGATGGATATGTGCGTTGGAACCATCATAGTGGTTGCTCGACCTTTGGGACTGGAAAAATATGCCAGAGTGGAGTGTGTCCGTGTATGCTCCCAGAAGCATAGGTACCGTAGTAATGAAGTGGTTAAATGCTTCTAGAACCCGTATCACCAAGTGTGTCAACTATCAATTGTCAATAATGGAAGCTGGGGATTTTAAAGAAATTGGAACGATTGTACTACACATTCTCTGGGACTCAGTTTGGTGACACTTCAAGCATTTTGGATTACGTCCGATGAGCAGCTGTGAAGCGTTAAGTCTTCAAGGAATCTTGTCACAAAATGTGAGTGTTCTTTTGGCATGCTCTGGTTTGTTTCTTTGTTTGTTTATAAATCCTAGGAATTATGTGAGGAATTCCATGCATAAGTCGAGTTTGTGCCTCTGTGACATTGATCTGGTGCGTTTATTTAGGCAAGACTCGATGCAATGGTCCTTATCACCTGTAGGTGTCCAAGCCACCATGTCATTGAATTATGGAATCCTCCCCTAACAAGGGACGGGGTTTGCGAGGTAGCTGGAATGCCATGTTCGAGCCCCAACGTGCTTGGGACTCCTTCTTATTGGCTCCCAGTGTCTTTGAGGCTTCGACAGAAGGTACAGGAATTTGCTCAACGAAGGTGTCGACACCTCTAGTGGAAGTTGGGGTGGAGGGAAGTATGCCTGAAATAGGTATGTTGGGGGCCACACCCCCAGAGGAGCGAACACCACGAAGAAGAGGGAGGCCTAGGAAAGACATGGGAAAAAGGGAGGGAGACCGCCCCCAAGCTGAGTTGAGTGTATACCCGACCACTGAGGAGTCTACGGTGCTTACTAACTGGTCGAGGCTTGTGGAGACTGCCAGTAAAGGAAGCGGGGGATGAAAGGGGAGGGTAAAAGGACTGGGTTCTCCCATTAAGAGTCCCATCCAGTAGTTAGAGCAAGCCCAACTTGTGATAGCTGAACTCTATCAAGAAAATGAGGAGTTGTGGAACCAGTTGGTGGTGAAGAACCAGGGGGTATCGACGTCACAGGGTCACGGAGGAAGCATAGTTTGGCTCCAGAGACAACTTCGAGAAGCTCAAGACACAATTGTGCAGTTGCGCGGGGTGAAGAGGATGGAAACGAACAAGGAAAAAAAAATGTCACATGGTGTGAGAAGCAGTCCAGGAGAGGGTGCGCACATAGGAGATGCATAATGGGTGACCCCCCTGCTTTGGGTTGTCCACAGTTACACCTAAAATTTCTTCCCGCTTGTTGTAAGAGTTTTGTATTCTCACTGTGACCAGGTTGGTCAGTAAAGATGTCGACGATATCTATTCATATATAGCCCAAGTCTGGCGGGAAATTTCTAGTTGTATGAAAAACTTGAAGCTTCTTGAATGTATCACATCCCCTTTTGGATGTAAATTAAATGTGTTCTTTTATTTAAGTTTTTCGCAGATCATGTGATTTTATAATTGTTACTTTTGCAAATATGAAATTGTTGATATCTTTTCTCTAGAACTTCCGACATGGCTTATTAACCCGGGGTCACTTAAAATATTTGAACATAAAATTTAGCATTTGGATGATGGGTAAGGATTTCACTTAAGGGATATACTCATGTCGAAGGCACTAAAGGAGGAGGATATTGCGACTATCTATACTTGAGTGGCGTCAGGAATCGGATATTCAAATGTAAAATTTTAATGTGTACTTTATATTGTAACTCTCTGACGTCGAAATTGCTTAGGGTGTCAGTGATCGGCGATATCGCTTTCCTCTTTGCGTGATGCTTATATCTTAGTTTTCATGTCGAAGTCGTACGGTTTGGTCTTCGGTGATACCTCTGCCAAAGTTCAATCGTAAGAGAAAAGACTTTCAACTGCCGATGTCGATGAAGATTGGTGTTCGATGTTAATTAAAACTCCTTAAACGACTTTCATCACCTTTAACGTTTACCGATGCCGAACTCCTGAGCGTGTCAAGGGAATATTTAGTGTGTTGATTCTTTAATTAGATTATTAAGGGCCCTTCAACGATTAAGATGATTCCTTGATGTATGTTCAGGCAGGCTTTAGAATGGACATAAAAATAAGTGCAAGTATCTGTTTCATACTGAAGGAAAAACATATAATGTAAAGGATCAAGTGGTACCCAAAAGTGAAAAATGGACATAGAATTTTAGAGTGTGTTGAGTGCTCAACAAATGGCGATTCACTGGGCGAAAGCAAAATCTTTGTTCCTCCTTCGTTTCCTATAACCCTGATCCATGACCCAATTTTTATTTATTTATTTAAATTTTAGTAGAAGTATTGTTTTAGGGCTTGGCCATTTACCGGGAGGGCATCAGTTTATCCCCTCAGGCTCTGTAATCGATAAGTGCCTTCTCCAATATTCTCGGCTACCTGGAGAGGTCCAAGCTATAGATTCTGAAACTTAGAATGTTTCCCCTTAGGTTCATTTGATTTGTCCCACTTCAGGACTAAGTCTCCTATTTCAAAATTCTTTTCTTTGGCCTTACGCTTATCGAACCATCTATTCACTATTCGTTGTTGAGCTAGGAATTTTGACTTAGACTTTTCTCTCTCTTCTTCTAGCAGAAGCAGAGTGTTAATCCTTTCCTGCATGGTCGATGAGGGTTCTTCGTTGAAATATTGGGCCATTTGAAGAGACAGGAGATAGAGCCCATTTGGTAGGATGGCTTCTTTCCCATAGACCAAAAAGTATGGGGAATTTCCTATGGCTTCCTTAAGTGTTACCCTGTCGGCCCATAGAGCATTATAGAGTAGATTATGCTAGTTTCTCTGGTTATCTGTGACCGTCTTCTTCAATATCCTTACCATGTTTTTATTAGTTGATTCATCCACGCCATTTCCTTGGGAGTAGTAATTTGCAGAGTACTTGATTATGATTCCTTTGTCTAGAGAAAACTTTGTCAACAGGGTTGAAGAAAAGTAAACTGCATTATCGAAGACCAGGACAGAGGGGACACAAAACCTCGTGATCAGCTACTGTTCTATGAATTGGATCACCACCTTCTCGTTCACATGAATTAGAGGAATGGCCTCTGTCCATCTCGTGAAATAGTCGGTGGTGGTAAGAATGTACTTATGCAGCTTTGAGGATCTAGGTGTGATTTATCCTATGATATCCAACCCCCACTGCTCGAAAGGCTGAGAGACAGTAACAGGTTGGAGCGGGACCACCTCTCTTTTCTCCTTTCCTAGAGTAAGTATGAGCGTCTTTGAACAAGGTGGGCCAGTAATAGTCAACTCTCAGAATCTTATGAGTGGTGGTGTTCCCTGCAAAATGTCCCCTAGAAGGACTATCATGGAGTTCATTCAAGACTTTGTCAGTGTCTCCTCGTTCGATACATCTTAATAGTACCCCATCGTAATTGATCTGGAAGAGTACTGATTTTATAAGACGATACTACGTATATTTTAATCTCAGGGCTCTCCTTTCTTTGGGATTGAGGTTTTTGGGACAAGTCCCATGGTGTAGAAGATAAGTAAGATCTTTATACCAAGAATATTCTCCTAGGGAGTTGTATGCTATTTCACCACACCATAGCTCCATCTCGTTCTCCCATTTGAGATATTTATTTACTTGATCTTGGGCTTCAGTTGCAAGCTTACACAACCCCTGCCCTTTTACTAGTTTTGTTAGTTTTATATCTAGATCAAATTCCTAGACTACCGCCATCCAGTTCCCTCTCCTTTCCCCCATTTCTTGTTGGGTAAACAAGGATCAGAATGTAGGGTGTGGAAAAATTACTTTAGTGTGATTCTTGAGGATGTAAGACCAGAAGTGTTTTACTGCCTTATAAACCGTGTAGGCTTGTTTGTCGACAACAGGATAATCGAGCTCAGCTCCTTGAAGATTAGTACTCATAAATGACATCGGGGCTTCATTTTTGTCGTAATCCTTTTGAGTCAAGATTGCATCTAGCAATTGGTCAGAGGAGAATGTATAAAGGAAAAAATCCCTTTTGAAATCGGGACTTCACAACAACGGGGCCCGGGAAATGGCAGCTTTGATATTGTTGAAGGTGTCTTTTCGCTCATCATCCCACTTAAACTCGACATCTTTGTGAATAATCTTTTGTAAGGGTTTGGTGATTTCCGTGAAGTCGGGAGTGAACTTCCTCACAAATTTGATTTGTCCGAAAAAGGATTGCATAACTGTCTTATTATGGGGTAAGGGAAGTTGAGCTATGGCTTTAATCCTTTTGGGGTCTATGTGAATCCTTGCCTGAGATATAATGTGACCTAAAAACTTACCTTCCCCGACACCGAAGATAGTTTTCTTAGGGTTTAAGGATATAATGTATTTCCTACACCTCTCGAAAATCTGAGTTAAGTGTTGGATGTGCTCTTCTTTGTTCTTTGAATACACTGTTATGTAAGCTAGATACACTACCACACATCTATTAATTAATCCTTGGAAGGCTACGTCCATGGCTCTTTGGAAGGTTTCTCTCACGTTAATCAACCCGAAAGGCATGTGCTTATAAGTGAAGGTTCCCCATTTGGTTCGAAAAGTAGTTTTTAAATGATCTTCGTCCGAAACAAGGAATTGGTTGTATCCTGAGAAACCATCTAGTAAAGAGAAAATCTTCGAGCCTGATATGGTTTGCAGGAGTTGTTCCATCGGTGAGACTGGATAATTGTTTTTTCTGAGGCGTTGTTGAGGTTCCTAAAATCTACGCATAGGTGGATCTCCCCTGACTTTTTCCTCACTGGAACAAGGTTCGCTACCCAAGTGGAATGCCTAACCTGAAAAATGATCTTGGCATCTAAAAGATTCTTTAGCTCATGATACATAAGAGGCTCCAGGGACGGGTGATACTTTCAGAGATTCTGTTGGAAAGGTTTTAATTCTGGTTTCAAGGGGATGGTGTGTTGAATGATGTGGGTATCATACATTTTCAAATCCCTATAGGACCACGCAAAGACATCCTGGTATTGCCTGAATAATTTGAGGTAAGATTTCCTCTCTTCTTTAGACATAGTCTTGCCCAGATTCACATTCTTTGGGTTCTCCGAGGTCCCAAGATTTATAGTTTCATGCAAGGGACAAGAGCTACCAATATTTGTGTTTTTGGGTCCCTTAAATCGCTCCTTGAGATCAAAAATATTTTCTAGATTATCTATCCCTTTTGGGATCGTGTGACCCTTTGATTTATCCATAGGTCATCTCGTCTGAGGATCGGTTTCTGTGGAAAGTTCTTGGAATTCTTCATCGTCAATAGTGAGGTCTTTGAAATTGTCTTGGTTAGTCAAGAAGTTTATGATTTGTTCATCTCCTTCGAAGAATTTCCAATTGGAAATTTTGTTAGGTACCGATGGTTTGTAGAGTAGATCCACAGTGAATTGAGAGGCTTCATAATCTTCTAAAGGTGACAGCCTGGAAGCGGAAATGGCCCAGGAGTCAGGAAGAATATTCTTTGTTCTGGGGATCACAGTGATGTTAAAATCCTCAAAGTGTTCTATTAACCTATGCACCTCCTGCTGATAGTTCTTCAGATGAGGAGAATTGCAATGTATAGTATTTCTTACTTGTCTAACAATAATTTTGGAGTCCCTAAAAACTTTCAATCCTTTGATATCCAAATCTATGGTTTTCCTTAATCCTTGTACTAGAGCTTCATATTCAACAGTGTTGTTGGTACATTCAAATTCTAGCCTATAGGACAAGAAATGACATTTACCAATAGGATTGATGAGGATGCATCCTTCTCTAGACCCTTCTTGAGATTTGGATCCATCAAAATAGAGGGTCCATAATTGTGAACAGGGATCACTATTTTCGTTTCCCTTATTAGTTTCTTGTTCCCTGACCTCTTGTTTCGCAAGTTCTAGCACTGAGTTTTGGCAAAAGAAGGTGTCTCATGTCAGTATCGGTGATTTGTCTTGAAAGATCAATTTAGATTTTTGAGTAAGAGGAACATTGGATAAGAGGGGAGCGAAGTTTCCAAAGTAGGAATCACAGGAATAATTGCCTAGTATGGGGAAATCTGTGGATGAGGGTTCATTAGCGGCTTCTAAATCAGTGATCGTATGTTTTATATATCTCTCCCTATCGATTCTAATCATGTCCTTGTATCCCTTCAGTGGTAGCCAAAGGTCTGCCCAATCCATACTAAATTAACCATTTAGATTTTCAGACCAGTCTCGTCTTAGTAATAGCCCATATGCCTCTGGGATATCTAATACAATAATGTTTATCACTTGCACAAACATGGGGTGCATCGATATCCTAATCATCATGTATTTGAGTTCTCCTAAGACCTTGACTTGGGTCTTATCCAATTGTATGACATGTTTATAAGTCTTGAGAGGAACGTCATTCAATTTCTTACAAATAGACAAAGGCATGACGTTGGAGGATGCTCCAGAAGCTCCTAAATAGTTATGGATGTTTCTATTGAAGATTTCAAACGTTAGGAGGAATGGGGGGACAATTTTTTTTTCTTTTCTATCTCCCGAACAAGCATTCACAGTTGGTTTTCCTAGAGGACCTATGTGAGTCAAACTTATTTATGGGCCATTTCCCATCGTCAGGTATTTGGCAGAGTTCAAGGCCTATAACAGAAAGTATTTCTGTTGAGGGATCCTGCATATATCCATAACTAAAATATTGGCCTTTAGCTTCTTCAAATATTCGACCACATTGTAATCTAGTTTGGGCTACTCTTGGGTGTGAATGCTTATAGGATTTTTCCGAGAGTGAAAGAGGTTTTTGGGTGGTCAATATTTAAATTAATTTGCGAAGCCCGGGTGACATCGATATCTTTTGAGCCATGTGGACCCTTACTGCACGTCTGTATCACCAAAAATTTTGTGGGTTGTTCTCGAGACTCAAAAATATCACTGGAAGGCATGATCAGGTCAGGATCCCATAACAGCATGGATGTGTCTCATGGTGGGTCAAATTCTTCTTGGTCCACCATATTCATAACTAAACTGCTTGGCTATTCAGTTAGGGAGACTTCGTCTAGAAATGGATTGGCCATCAAATTCATGGCATGTACCCATTGAGGGAAGTCTCTTTCGGAGTGGTTCTCCTGATGATAAGTACAAAAACAATCAGACATTGCATTCCCTAGATCGATATTTAAGTTAGCAGGGGGAGGTTCAATTGATTTGAAAGGAGGGTTTCTTTTACAGAAAGGTTTATAGGGCCTTTGGCCTTGGTTTCCATCCCCTACATTTCTCTTCATGTCTATGATTTCGTTTGATAATTTCTTCACCATGTGTTGGAGATATTCTATATCACCATTACCTTTGTCAAGAGTCTGTTCAACCAGTTTTCCCGGAGGTCTAGTCAAAAGGATTCCTCTTCTGGGGGGGGTTGGATTTCTTTTTTCACTAAGGAGACCTGACCTTCTTTACATCCTTTCATCTGGAATTCTATCATCTTGGCCTCCTCAAAATTATTTGCCAAGGTTTTCTTAGAGGCTCTTTATACAAACATAGAAATAAAAGTTGGGAGTGCGTTGGCGTAAACCTTGATTTGTAACTCTTGAGTTGGTTTCTCTGTGGGATGGAATTTTTTTAAGATGCTCGTGAATCTCTGATTGAAATATTTGACCCTTTATTTCGGACTCATGGTGGCTGTGAACAACTCATCCATCAGGGCTCCCGTAGTAGTTTCCTTTGCAAATTTATCTAAAACATCTTTTTGGAACTTAGTCCAGCTGGTTATCGATCCTACTGGCAAGTTGAAATACCACGTGGAAGCTGAATTTTTGAACGTGTAGGGGAAAATTCTGTAGACTATGTCTTCATGTTGAACGTTCATAAGTCTTATCGCGAGTATGAACTTCTTGATGTGATCTTCAGGTAATCCTGAAGTTTCGAGGTCGTACTTAGGAAGCAGTTTCTCCAGATGTCGAGGAAGATTATGTATTCATTTGGGGACAACCATGACATCTCCGGCCAACCAGGGATGATTGTTCTAAAGTAGGATTTTTCTTTCTTCCTCTGGTTATTATTACCCTCCATATATTTGGAATCTGAGTCAAACTCTTCTTCTTCCGAAAATTTGTTTATCTTGGAGACGTTGGCGGCTGGCGTTTCGGGTATTAGATCGAGAGGTTCTTGGATTTCGGTAATTGTGAAATCTATTAATTCTTCTATGAATTGTATGAAAACTTCGTCAGGAGTGCTAACCATTGGTCTACTTTGTTGTTTTCTTCGAGGGAGGATGGGAGATAAGGACAATGCACCGATCTGTCAGGAGTAGGCTCTAGTGATTGTCCTGAATTGATTCACTTCCTCGTGAGGAAGAGCGTAAGGTATTTCAAGGTGAAAATGCTCTTCCTCGGGCTGGGGTGATTTATTCGTTTTTGGAATACTCAATGTGTCTAGGTTGTCTTGTGATGGACTAGCCATGCATGTGGGTTGTTACGAAGATGTAGGTTGTTTGAAATGATAGATAAAATATATATTTAGCCATTCATTCTCAGGCCCTCCTTCTAGCACCACTTATGTTGACGGGACCTAAATCCCTTTCCTCAATAGTAGGAACCAAACCCACCACTGAGGCATAATTAGAATCTGCAGTGTTTGAAATGGAATGGTTCTCCAGATCTTGCGATCTGGCCAATTTATCGATGGGCTTTGTGTTTCTTTGTGAAGGCTCTTCCTTTAGTTAGGACTATTTTCTTCTGTAATTTCTCTTGGGTGGGGCTAATGTGAGAGATGCAAGATAGCATAAACCAACTTGACAATTAACAGGATTAAGTTTTAACTACTGGGGAAGAGGTTAACTTTGGGATAACTCGCTGCTCAACATGCAGACAATTACTCTATACCACAGGCCTAGTACTAATACATTAACCATGTGAGAATCTAATTAATGTCTGAGAAACTAACTATCAGAAAGAAAGCGCATATGTAACAAGATAATGGAAAGAAAAATAATTCATCTACCATAACCATTCATTACATAACAACATAATGATTTATATTCATCATTAAAGCAAAGAACATCAAGACATTGCACGAGATAACTTGACAACAAAATTAATTGCTCTTACTCATTATTGCATCATTCATGAAATAGGATAGGAAGTAGTTCTTCTCCAGGTCCAATCACATACATCTGATGAAAATAGTTTGTCTTTGGTCCAGAAGGACTTCTCAATTTGTAGCAGTCTCAAAATAATTCTTAAAGTCCCAAAAGAAAGAGTTCTTACAACAACCATCGACCCATTGCTAATTGTCCGATGTCTCTATTTATAATACAAATTTCTAACTGAAACTAATGACTAATTGTAGTTTAAACAAAACAAAAATTGCCACGTGGTGTTATCTTCTAACAGCTTCTTTAACAGTCGTCTTGAGATACTTCTTGGAAAGGATGTCTGCTATCGTATTCAGTCTAGCTGACAAACAATTTCTCACAAGTTTTAGCCCATGGAAATCTATGTTGTTCCATCGGGGCCGCTTATATTCCCATGATGTCTACTACCTGCGCCTGGTACTTTACTAAACTGAATTTCAACTATTGTAGCATGGTTCGGGCGCTGATCGGATGTTTGACGAATTGTTATACTTTCTCGGGCTTCGCATCAGCTATTTTCACGAACTCTTCGGTCCATAGCACATATTGTCTGGCATGCAGCTTGACCACATTGCTCAAGTCAATGAAATTATTGGGGGTGTGAAACTTGGGGAGACTTGCTTCCTTCATCACTCTATTGATTCTTCTTCAGAGTTTCTTTCGGGTTTATCGACGAGATCGTGGAGCAAGCTCTGTTCGGAGATTAGGGAGTCATTCCTGGAAGAAGATTTGAGATAGTTTAACGATCAAGTGATATGAAATAAGGTACTAACAAACATAATGGATCGGTGCATACATGTGAAGCTCATTATTCTCAACCGTTCAATACTTACATGATCTCGGTTGCTCTTTTGAATTACTTGTGATGTCTTCCATCCATGCCACCATTATTCTTTAGTTTAAACGAGTCATGTTGTCACGACATAGTGTGGTAAATTGAGTATGGTGGATACGTGCGTCAGAACCATCATAGTGGTTGATCTACCTTTGGGACTAGGAAAAGACACCAGAGTTGAGCATGTGCATGTATGCTCCAAGAAGGTCAGGTACCATAGTAAGGAAGTCGTTAAATGCTTCCATAACCGTAGTAAAATATTTGAACATAAAATTTAGCATTTGGATGATGGATAAGGATTGCACTTAAGGGATCTACTCATGTCGAAGGCACTAAAGGAGGAAGATATATCGACTATCTATACTTGAGTGGCATCGGGGATCGGTAATTTCAAATGTAAAATTTTAATGTGTGCTTTATCTTGTAACTCTCTGACGCCAAAATTTCTTAGGGTGTCAACGATTGGCGGTGTCTCTTTCTTCTTTGTGCGATGCTTATCTTTTCATTTTCTTGTCGAAGCCATATGGGTCAGTATTCGTCGATACCTCTGTCAAAGTTCAATTGTAAGAGAAAAGACTTTCAACTATCAACGCTGATGAAGATCGGTGTTTGGTGTTAATTAAAACTCCTTAAATGAATTTCATCACCTTTAACGTTTACCGATGCCGAAATCTTGAGCACGTCAGGGAAAGATTTAGTGTGCCGATTCTTTAAGTAGCTTATTAAGGGCCCTTCAACGATTAAGATGATTCCTTGATGTATGTTCAGGCAGGTTTTGGAATGGACATAAAAAATAAGCGCAAGTATCAGTTTCATATTGAAGGCAAAACAAACAATGTAAAGGATCAAGTGGTACCCAAAAGTAAAAAATGGACATAGACTTTTAGGGTGTGTTGAGTGCTCAAAAGTGTGTAGTTGTCATTCATTCGAATGGAAAAAATGTTGTTCCCTTCGTGTGATTGTTGTTCCTTTTCCATGTCGTTGTTGTTCATTCGAACAGAACAACTTCTATTCCCTTCGTACGATTGTTGTTTCCTTCACAGGTTGTGTCGTCCATTTGAAAATAATCACTATCGTTCCTTTTTCGGATAGCGTTGTCCATTCAAAAGGAATAGTTGTTGTTCCTTCTGCGTTTTTTCCTTATTTTTGTTCCTTTCTCTCAAAAGTCACAATTCTCTTCTCATGAAAAAACATGCCATTATTACGATTAGCCACTCCTTTGGGTATCACCTTCACTAATTAACTTTCACCAACATCACTTCTAATCATCATAGTAACGATTTGTCATTTTTGTGGACTACCTATCATACCTTATCGAATTATTTTGGATTAATTTCTCCGAATTATCTTAAATATTGTTGATAATCATTAACCACCATAATTCGTTTATTTCCCCAATATATACATATACTTGAATGATAATTTTCCTTTATATCATAATAACGAGTCTAAAGAACATTTTTTACTTAGCATTCTTACACTTCTTACGCCATCCCTCACTCTTAAGGAGTAGATGAGCCTCCCTTGATAGAGTCTATATATATATAATAAAATTTTATAAGTGAAGTAATAAACTTCTCCCACAAAGGATAGGGGGTCTCATCACGAGCCAACTGACCATGATCATCAGATAATAACATAAGTGACATTCCCACTATGGATACCACACCAGGGCAATGGCCTTTGTCTTTTTTCGTCAAAGGACAAGAGGTCTCATCACGAGCTGACTTGTTCACTTAGGTTACGATCTAGTGAGTGGAATTATCATCATTTGGCTACCAAACCAAGATAGTGGTGTTTCTAGGATAAGACAATTCAAACTATTTATTAAGGATATGGGCTCATCTAAGGGTTAAAAGGAAACCCTGTTGAGGCTATGAACGCGTGCTGGCAGTAGTGGCTTTGCCTATGGTATTGAAGTTTACCTTAAATACGCCAAGTTTTTGTGTGTTCCTAGATTTCCTTTCCCAAAAACAAGGATATCATTCTGGTTATATCCAATAACAAGGGAAAGTAACAACATTGTGACATGTGGAATATTTCTAATGTGAACAAATTTAAATTATTCGGGATCTTTTTACTTAATTTTTTTTTAACATAGGTATGTCAATGTGAATTTCCCACAAAAAAGTGATTATTGTTCATGATTACCGTTAAAGTGATTTTGAAGGTTACTAAGGATTTTTCTCCTAGCAACGATGACGTAGTAATCACCCCTCACTTGAAATACTTTCCATTATTACACTCGCACACTTTGACGATCGAGGTTTACCTTTCCGTTTACGAGGGGCAGATACTCTGCACATTTACCGATAGATCATAATGATTGTAATAAATGGGAAAACTCACATTTTTATATACATTTGTTGTTCTATGATATTTTCTATTTCTGGTAATATTGTTTCAAATTTATATCACCAGTGATGGGAGGTACGATGTGGTGTGGCTGTGCCACCTCAAATTTTTAGCAACACTAAAACAAAGGTTAGTAATCAATTTACTATTTTTTCTAAATGCCATGTTACATGAAGTTGCTGCAAGAACTCAGAAGGATAAAGACCATGTCACCATACTTAGTCACCATGGAATAGTAAAGCTAATAGTAAAGAGGGCCTAGAGACAAAATCAAATAAATTAGGGTGATATAATCAAGGCCGATAGGCCTCTACAAATTGAACAACCCGAATTGCACCATGAAAACCCCCCACAGGGAATTGAGGCAGCACGGGAAGGGGGAAACAATGCCCAAATGGAAGTTCCATTACCCGAGCCTGAAATTAAGATAGCCCAAGTAGCAGCAGACAATGCCCAAATGGAAGTTCCATTACCCGAGCCTAAAATTGAGGAAGACCCCATCCAACTGACAAAAATTCAGACCACACAGGCAGAAACATCAAAGAAGAAGAGAAAAAGAACAATTATTGTTCCTAAAACCCCCACTGTGAAGAGAAGAAGAAGTAAAAGGATAGCACAATATGAAGAAACCCAGGAGACTGTACAGACAGAACAACCCTCATATGAAAACACCCAGGAAGCTATGCAGACAAAACAACCAATACTTGAAAACCTTATAGAACAACTTTTTAAAAGTTATGAGGTAGAAGTGGATCAAGATCTGGGGAATTTAGGGACATAGGTTACCAAAGACACAAGCAGGTCTAAAGAACACCAACCACCAAATTCTTCTTCAAACCCCGCCTTGGACCTCTATGACATAGAGATGCCATTCCCCAAAGATACAACACATCCAGAACCTCACATTGAGGTGGACATCCCTATAGAACAAACCGAGCACACAGAAGAAACATGGGAACAATCGTTAGTTGATCAAGGTAAGGAAAACCTTGAAAATCCCCATAAACAGAAAACAATAAGAAAAGGCCACAATAAAATCATAAAACTGAAACAGGAAAACAAGTTGTTGAGGAAAAGGGTTAAAAAAATTAAAGTACTAAAGAAGAAAGTTGGTAGAATCAAAGAAATAATTAAAGAATTACGGAAATAATTGGAGCAAGTTGATAAGGATTATGAAAGGAAGAAATCCAAAAGGCCTAGAACACAGGGAAGGAACCCACTTCGTAGGAGGACAGTCCATACAAGTTCTATTGGAAAATAGACAGAGTTGTATGCCCCTGAAGAAACAACAGAGATGGAAACTCAAACAAAGATTCTAGTAGCAGAGGGAGTATTTGTTCAAAATGAAAAAGTGCTTCCTTTGGAAACACATGAAATGGAAACTCAAACAGAGATTCCAATATCAGAAGAAACAATTGCCCAACCTGAGGAAGTGGTTCCTACAAAATTTCCTGCTCCTTTAGAGACAATTGATGTAGAGACCCAGACAAATGCCCCAGCCATAGAAGAGACAATTGTTCAGACTGAGGAAGCATTTCAATCCCTTGAACATGATGCTATTATTAGCAGGTTGGAGACAGAACTGATGCAATCCAAGCAAGCCCTAACTCAAAGCAGAGATGAAATGGTAACCATGGCAGAGAATCATAGAGTTTTCAAACAACTTAAATCCATGTCAGCAACATAGAACGAGACTTTTGTTGAGCTAAGAAGAGCTCAAGGGAAGGTGAAAATAGTACAGGGCCAGTTAGAAAAATATTTGGAGAAAATCAAATAAATTTTCTCTATCTATTCTGATATAGTAGCCTATAGGGATCTTGCTACCAATTACACCTTATTTTTATTGGAACGTTATTTTTTGCTAAGAAGAACATCTATCAGAGCAGGCAAACCATTTAGGTTCACCATTATTTCTGAGTTTGTTTCATGCTTTAGAGAACAAGAAGAAGGAGTGCAATGCTTTCTGTGTGAGCTATACCTTCACAACTTCATCTTGGGAGAAAACAGAAAAGATAACCCTACTCATTTCATTGGGGACATACAGTTTCAAGAATTTTTTTTCTTTTACCAAGAACGAAACTAGATGGGCTAAATCACACTAGACTTTCATGAAAAGGGAGACTGGGCTTGACCTCTAGATCAGAGGGGAACCTCCTAAATCCTTTCCAGCCATAATGAGGCACAAAAAATTCATGAAAAGGTAAAAAGTTATAGAATCCTTATCCCCTATCCATCGACAGGTTGTACGATCAGGTATACAATATCTTAGGGAGCTTAAAGAAGAATCTATTGTTGCTTCCAAACTAAGATGGGATGCCTGCCCAAATGCAGTCAAGAATAGGGAACCTTTTTTCTTCAAAAACTTTCATGTAGCTACCTTCAGGTTGGAGAGATATGCCAGAATGATCCTGGATGAAGGACTTGCCTGGATTGGTGTAGATATAGTTCTCCTATCATTTGGTATCCTCCAGAAGGTTACTAGAGTGATTATCGGATTAATAGGAAGAGGGAAGAAGCTGCTTTTGAAGAGCTCAAGAGTAAGAATGGGTTTAGGAGACCTGGTGAACAAACCTCTCCTCCTTTCAGCATCACTACTTTACATGTAAAATATTTTCTTGCACGAGGACATGCAAGAAGGTAAGTTGGGGGGTATGTTGAGTTGAGGAAAAGGTACAAATATCCTCCTTATCACCATGGTTTATGGTATAATACTAATTGACTTTTATATTAATTAGAGATAATTAGAAAATAAAATGATCAAAAAGTCTTCTAGAAATATTATTGAGTGATATTAGGTCATTTCTGAATTTCGTTTGAATTGTTTGATTTTGTTGCAGGAATGGACAAATATTGTTAAATTCAAGATATCTAAGGAGATTTTGAAGATGCGTAGACTATTGGAGGTTGAAGAAATCAGGCACAAAGAAATTTTGAAGAAGATTGATTCTCTATTGTTCAATCTTTATAAAGAGTAAAAGCAATCTTGAGGATCTCTCAATCCTCAAGATAACTTAATGTATCCATATCATTGTAATATATAGAGGTCAATGAACCCTAGAAAAACATATAAGAAATTATTTAAGAATTCGGATCTCTAAATTTCTCTGTACAAGAAGTCTATTGTAAATGTTGTACCAGTTATGGAATTAATAGAAGCTTGGAGCATTTTTAACATTTTTGCATACTAATTTTCTAGCAACAATGCTTCTGAGGACCGAGGGCCTATTCTGAAAAACTTACTGTCTCAATCTGTAATTGTATCGATTTGATTTTAGTTCTGTGATTTAAATCTCTTTTGCAATAGTTAAGATAAATGCATGAGTGTGTTGATGTTTTTATAGATTGATTATGTTGTTTGATTACAAAAGACAGATGTTTCATTTGAATGTTATCGATTGTTGTTCTAGTTTCCATTGTTGTATTTTATTGTTTGATAGTTCCTCTCATTTTCATACGTGTTGTCCCTTTATTGAATTTATAGTTGTTGTTCCTTTCGCTTGATTCTTCATTTGTTGTTCCTTTCACTTAAATTATGGATTTGTTGTTCCTTCTCAATTTACAGTGCTTATTTTTTTCTTTCCAGCAGGTTAAATAACCATTTGTAGATCAATTTATTAAGCATTTTCATAGATTCAATTAATGTTTCTTAGTTAGCTGAATTCAACAATTTAGTTAATGAATTTTATTCACAACATGTTGTAGATTAGATTATAATTATGTTAGGTAAAGATATTAGTTTTAGAGTTTTAACGAATGTGTGAGGAACTTGATTGTTGATAAACTCATATTTGATTTGACTACATGATTTTAGCCTCAACAACTATCTACATAGATTTTTCTGATATTCTTGAAATAAAATATGAATCCATGGTTGATAAATTAATGTTAAACTAAGGTTATTTTAGGACATCTTTTGATCCCAATAGACTCCCAACTGATCATGGACCTTCTTCTTTTGGTCCTCGTGCTTTGTCACAGCTTCCCTTCAAATCTCTTCGGTGGAATTGCGGATCAAAAACCCAAGGTGATCCATATCATCGCCAGTCAAGATATAAAATGGGGTTTGGAGTTGTGTTTTTTATTTCTTTCGTGCTACCCCTATATTTTTTGGCATCCCTCATGTATGTTCTGGCTCTTGATCTTTCCTTTTGAGGCCAAATTCAAGGACTTTTGTTTTTCCCTAGTGCTTGTCTGTGCCATTTATTTGGCAATGAGCCTCTTCCTCCTCACTTTGTCCTTGGTCTTTGACCTCCTGGGAGGACCCTAGCTTTTCGGTTGGGTTCTTCCAGTCATCCTCCCAGTCATTAATTATGGTGTTCACCTCTTCCACTATCAGTCGGTAATTGGTTGGTAATTCCTGTTGCGCAGGAACCTTCTTGGCTTGCACATAAAGGTGGTGCATGTCAACTATGAACTACGCGACGTCACGGTAGGCGATAATGGCTTCCTCAGGAATTCATATTGTAGTCTCGACCACTTTGGTGATGAAATGAAAATATGAGTAAAAACAATGTTGGTATCAGTGTGTCGTCTTCTTATGGTGGAGTCCCATAAGTTGGAGTATCTAGTAGCCAATAGACTGTAACATACCCAACCACCCAGAGGTCGAGCGATGCCACTTAAATAGGCTACAACACATCCAATCACCCGCAAGCTAGACACGCTGTAGTCCCAAGACTCAGATCTCTGATCTCTAATTTGAATACAAAGGGTTTCTCAACAATGTTAGGATCATGCAGACCACATGCATAAGACAAGATCCATACCACAGCATAAAAGAGATAAACATCGTGCCATGCACAAAAAATAACTAGAAGACAAGCATATTAGAATACATATCTCATAGATAATTAAATAAACAGTGGAATGCATTAAACAGAAAACACAAAGATCACTTATCTTTGCAAGTAAATGTTCACTAAATGACTGTAGACCAAGGACGTTCCCCCAACCATATACGTTATTGTTCATTTAATCTCAACAACAGGTCACCCTCGAGCCAGGGATATGAATCCACAAGGACGGGTCCTAGGCCAAGTCTAAATACATAGTAGTTCTCTAAGTAGCTCTCAGGTTTCCCAACCTCACAACAATCCTAATTTCCAGCTCTCTTCCCCCCTCATCTTGCAGAACCTCAAGAAATGAACACCTTTCTCTACCATGCAGTCCCTGAGGTTGTTCCATTTCTCTCCAGAGATCTAGTGCTACTGGTCAGGAAATCTCCCTACTGGAAATTCCAAGGAATCTCAGTTGTGGACAGTTCCATCCGAACTGCTATCAATTTCACGCACACAAGCATCCATTCCCCCCCAGAATGATCAGTAAATCATTACATCCATTCAACGATGTCTCTCCTCTTCATGTCATTTGTTTCCATGCTCATCCCAAGAGAACATGAATTAGCAGTAGTGAGTGAAGAGGAAGAATAACAAGTGAACCAGTGAGAAGAGGATGAACCAAGGGGAGAACGACCCCAAAACAGCCCCCAAGGGATGTTTAAATAATTACATGAAGACAAGAGCCACATGGCCTCCCTCCCAAGAAGCTCATGTAACCCACTCTTCTCCATAAAATCAATTATGGGTAAATAAAATAATAATAACAAGACTTATCCCCTCAAACCCCCTCTCTTGTGGAATCATAGCCCCTTATCTCTTTTGTCCTTTTCAGTCTTGCAGTCAGCGGTGTATTTTATTAATGTATAGGAAGTGTTACATTTCCTAGGCACTCTAGCCCCTTTTCAACTTTATCGGCTCACTAGCCTAAGTCATATTTACATAATACATTATAGTTTATAAGGGTTAGAACCAGTATGTTACATCCCCCTCCCATTATTTTGGCACTTTCCTCAGTGCACAACACCATTCCAATGTTATTAACATTACAATTCCAAGCCCTCTGGCCTTAATTCACACAGGCAATCCAACCCAATCTTATATACATAGGAACTCTAGCCTAAAACATGTATGCATAGGCATTCGGACCCAAAACATGTATGATGATGTTCATAATTTATATTTCTGGCAGCATTTCCAACCAACAAGCTCTCCTTCCCTCTTATCCATGCACAACCCAAAGAAATGAACCCCTTTCTCTTTCATGAAATCCCTCAGGTTGTTCCACTTCTCCCCGGCTTCAGTGCACTTGTCTAGGAAGTTTCAGAGTTGTGGGTTCCAAAACTCCAGTTGTAGCAAGTCCATTGGACTTTCTTCCTTCCATGCCTTTGTCATTTAGTCATTTAGTTGCTCCAACATCACCTTATTTTCTCTCATAGTCCGGTACTTTTCTAGATCTTCAACATTCATCGTTTTCCTACAATATTTCAAATTAGCGAGCATGTCAGTTCAAAATTTGTGCATAAAATTCTCATTCTTTCTCATATTGTAAGAGTAAATTTTCATAATCCAATACAATACTTATCTGTGTGGTTCATGGATCTGCATCCATATGGTTTTCTCATTAACTTGGCTCACTATTTTCCCTGACATACCCATTGTGTGCATGACCCCAATCAAGAGCTATCAAAGTCTCATCTTCCTTGTGGTCACTCACCTTCTAGGCCCAGGCTTAGACATCCCCTTCTCTGCTATGCAGTCCCTCAGGTGATCCATCTTTCCTAACCAAGGTTCTCTTGCAAAAGAAGATTTCTAGGGACACATGGTTCTCATGTCACAATAGTATCCTTTTCCATGCTTTCCAACTTGCATATCCAACATATAATCTATATTATACACATACAATCATCATGAGATATCATTATAACCATTTCAAACATAAATGTCAAATTTGTTTTATACAAGAAAATAAAATTTTCCAAACATGATATTTATGCTCATAATGGTTGGCTCGACAGATGTAGATATCGGTCTTCCTTATGGGCTTACATCCCTGCCATATCCAAGACCATTCTACCTGCAATTTATTCAATTTACATTCGGCCAAAACAATTCGTCAGTAATTATCGAATCATAATTCCCAAAACTATTTTATATAGGAAAAATAAAACTTCTAGACATGAGATTCTGCTCATAACAATTTGACTCTTACAATGATATGCATTGGTCTTCTTTATGGGATTACAACACTGCCATATCTCAGACCCCTTTCCTCCTGCAATTTCAACATTCCTCAGCCAAACAAATTGTCAATATCTCATGTACAAGATATATATTTCCATGGCAATGATTCAAAACAAAATCACAAAGTGCTCTCAGAATTGTTTACAACTATAATTCAATTACTTCTATTAATCCAACTATCAATTGGAATGAACTCATCATTACATACCCATGTATTATCAGTCACACAGACTTTTCATAATGCAACAATTAATAAGATAAAAATCAATGTGCCAATACCCATGGTCACATCTACACAATGCATCCATGCATTGAATACATAATACCACATAACTGTGTCATGTGTTCCACCATGATGAATTGGAAGGTCTGACCGACAATTCAACACATCATCCACACACATACTACTTCTTGCCTAACTATTTGGTTACCTTCCTTTTCCACCCAAACACAACACCAAGAATGTAATCCTTAAGTGCTCTTCAGTGTTGGAAAAGAGGTTGCAATCCAAACATCATATATGTAGTAGATACCATCGAGCACTCACATAACGCTATAGCCCTTCCATATCCAACCATATTATGGTCTCACACATGACTAGCTCCATGGATATTCATTGTTATATAAGGTGTATGTCTCCTGAATTAACCTAGTTATGATCCCATAACCAATCATAACATAATATGCAACTGACACTTTATCTAAGTGCATTCTATCATCAACAACACTTACACACTCTAGGCCTTCGGCCATTACATATCAATTTGGATACTGAAAATTAACTGAGGGAATCCTTACCTCGTTCCTCTTCAACATGTATGCATCAACATAAACTAAATGCATACCTTCCTGGTTTTTACCAACCTACTTGTTGTTGTATGACCAACTGATATTTGTACAAGCTCACAGACTTCTCCCTTCATCATTTTGATCACCATTTATGCCATCCTCATGGGTCTTCATCTTGATCGAAATTATAAGCAACAACAACATCCACATATTTAACCCCGATGTATCATTTTTCTTGAATACATAATCCATCCTTAGTCATACTCAAACATTATTTCATAATAACAGACTATTCTAAGTTCACCAACATGTTATATGCATATCCAAGCATGTACATATGCAAAATTACAAATCCATATGCACCAAGCATTTACTGTCAGCATGCCTACTAATTCATATGCAATTTACTTCATTGTATGCTGCATGCACTCTAGCTCATTTCTGCTTCAATTCACTTGTTTATTTATCTATTTATGTTGTAGTTGGTTGTCCTTGAGTTCCTTTAGATCATTGATTCCTTGTGTGCTCCCATTCTTCTCATCTACACTATGGTTCCCTGGGTCTGAACACTTTTCCAGCCACGTTCCACCTGGCCATTCTTTCCCACTTAGTACCATTCCCCAATGGAAATCCATTTTCATTCAGTGCCACTTTTGAAGTGAGAGAGCATTCTGATTCCTCTACATTGGCATCTTTCTTCCACTGTGAACTCTGATTTAATCTTTTAGATACTAGATAAGTCATATCTAACAAATCCTTCCCTAGAACTCCTATGCTTGACACAGATATTATTCACACACCACCTCTTAAGATCTTTGTTTCCTTCCACATCAAGCTTGCAACTATCTACACATATCTACCTTCAAGGCTATGGAGCCTTACTTTTCCTTTCTATGCCCATTAATGACATTATTCACCTGCTAGCTTCATGTCCCATGTGAGGATTCTTTCTTTTGTAGTACCTCATCCAAATTTTGTAAGCAAAGTCATGCCTTCATGACCGTAACATATGATCCTATTATTGAATTGATCTATTTATACCTCTAATCCCGATAAACATGCAAGAAACCATCTTGTTAGAGCTATACATATCATACAAAAATTGTCAATTAAATTTACAGGTACCTTTTCATTTAAGTAGAATATTACTATTTAATTAATATCATTTTTCCTTTTTATATGAATTAACTCTTTTTTAATCATGAATGTGTGTCGGTTATTTTGTCTTCATGAGTTGATCACAAACATGGATCGACTCATTATATCGTACTCATGATTCTGTTGTGTTCTCAGTTCACAAACAGATCATATTTTGATCCTTTATCAATTTTCTGTATTATTCTAGTGTTAACTCTCTATCGAATTAAATCTTTATGAGGCACTTCCTTAAAACCATTTACATATGATCATATGCGCAAAACCATGGGCTTATTGATTTGAGAATTGCCTCTTCTTTTCCCTTTGTTTCTTTATTCCATACGACCGTAGGTGGTGACGATGCGCTAAGCTAAGAAGTGCTTGATCACTTATAAAAAAAAACGACCACGTCTTAATGTCACGATGAGCTGGACGATTCTCATTTACTTCGGAACTTCGACAATTCGTGGTCCCTGAATTCTGGAGTAGCAATTCCTTCGAAGTGATTACCCACCAAATGACTCATAAAGCAGTGGTGACCCCTTGTTTTCGGTTAACACCTCCACTTACGCTATCCTTCCACTATACTTGATCATTGGTTGGGAAATCTCCCGAAGTAGATCAACGGTTAGCGTTGACTTCAGCCTTCGGCGCTTCACAACTTCAGAACCTTCAACTAGGACCAGATCAACGTCCCTCATCCTCTTTCATGATCAACGATTGAGATCCATTTCAGGACTCCGGCCTTCGGAGGTCTCAAATTTCCCCGCTTTCTTCCTCCCGGAACGATTTTACTCGGAGTTCACGATTTGTCTACGAGTGTCCTCCTGCATATCAATGGTTGTTAATTTCTT
The DNA here is from genome assembly GCA_000966675.3 of Picea glauca. Classification (NCBI taxonomy): domain Eukaryota; kingdom Viridiplantae; phylum Streptophyta; class Pinopsida; order Pinales; family Pinaceae; genus Picea; species Picea glauca. The sequence continues at coordinate 126,945 of JZKD02S1579018.1, forward strand.
CAACTCTTCAGGCTTCGGGAGTTTCAAACTCTATGCCTTCACTTTCTCTCGGAGTGTCTATCCTCTGAACCACTACTAGATCTACTACCGTGTGTCCTCTAGGATCAACGGTCGATATGTACTCCAGCCTTCGAGAGTTATCGACCCAATGAAAACTATCACATATTTCTCCTCTGGAGTGCCCAGTCTCTGGACTGCATGATCTGTCACCATGTGGTGAAATAATAGAAGTGAACACGTGGCCCAATCGGGTGGGTGACACGTGTCACGTTCTAACTGATATTTCAATACTGCATATGCTCAAAACTTACTGACACGTGGCACACATCCCATGTGTCCACGTCATCCCAGGTGATGTCCGCAAGCTACGTCACTTCAGAATTCTGGGCTCCACATCACCTCTAGGTGACATCATCGTGCCCCACCACTTCGGCCCTTTGGGCTTCGAGATTTTCAACACTAACACACTTCCAATTCTCCCGAACTCTGAATTCTCGAACTGGCCAATCTACCGACATGCGTCTCCCTTATCAGATGGTCCATATTAACCCCAGACTTCGAGACTTCAGGAGATACCGCTGCAAATATCAACGGTCCTTGTTGATTTGAGATCAATGATCCTCGATTACTTCGGGACTTCGGGAGATACCGCTGCAAATATCAATGGTCCTTGTTGATTTGAGATAAATGGTCCTTGATTACTTCGAGACTTCGGGAGATACCGTTGCAAAGATCAATGGTCCTTGTTGATTTGAGATCAACATTCCTCGATTACTTCGAGACTTTGGGAGATACCGCTGCAAATATCAATGGTCCTTGTTGATTTGAGATCAACGATCCTCGATTACTTCGGGACTTCAGGAGGTACCGCTGCAAAGATCAATGTTCCTTGATTACTTTGGGACTTCGGATAATTCTTTCCCTAGTGCTTCTCTTTGCAAAACCTTCCAGAGTACTAAGTCTTCGAAGTGAGAGATATGGCGCCACGTGTCCTTTTCTATGGACGTTCTAGATGAACTCTGGGCTTCGAGCCTTCAAGATTTCTGGCTTTTCATATCCGTATTTCTTCCGAAGTGGTTATCCGTAGGAATGCAAGGTCTCCTACCGTGTGTCCACTTTGATCAATGGTCTGGATCTACTTCGGCTCTTCGGAGTTTCAATGTTTGAGCACTAACATGTCACATCACTTAATTCCTTTCAAGTTGTGGGGGCATGCACTGTCAGTTTGGAGTAACCCACACTTCGCCTCGAAATTCTTCTGATGTTGACACGTAGCCCCTCAGTGAAACTGTTGTTTGGATTACGGGACCGCCTTGGGGAATTAAATCTCGTGTAACTTGGTTCCCTGCAATGCCTCCTGGCCATCGATCTCTCTCCAAGAAATATGACGGTTGTGACTTAACCTTTTTTTTGATTTCATTGAACGACCCTTGTTCACCTTCCCTCTGATCCAACGATCCTATATCTCTCTTAATCCCACAATGGTGATCAATCCCGAATTCGAAGAGGACGGCCACGATCCTTCGAACCCTTACAAAGGATATATAACGATCTACTCCTGCATAGATTCTGCAATGCCATTCCTCTTGATTTTTTCAACTTCACGGTCAGAATTTGATCTCAACCACGAGACTCTGACCAACAGACCCAGCCCATACGAGCACGATGTTTCAACTAGAATATTTGATACCAATCTATAACATACCCAACCACCCAGAGGCCGGGCTACACCACTTAAACAGGATGCAACACACCCAACCACCCGTAGGCTAAGCACGTTGCAGTCCCAAGACCCAGTTCTTTGATCTCTAATTCGAAGACAAATGGTTTCTCAACAATGTTAGGATCATGCACACCACATGCATAAGACAAGATCTGTGCCACAACATAAAAGAGACAAACAACGTGCCATGCACAACAAATAACCATCATACAAGCACATTATAATACATATCTTAGAGATAATTAAATACACAGTGGAATACATTAAACAAAAAACACAGAGAGCACTTATCTTTGCAAGTAAACGTTCACCAACCGACTGCAGACCAAGGACATTCCTCCCAACCATAGAAGTTGTTGTTCATTTACTCTCAACAACAGTTCACTCGCGAGCCATGGATATGAATCCACAAGGACGGGTCCTAGGCCAAGTTTAAATACATTGTAGTTGGCTAAGTAGATCTTAGGTTTCCCAACCTCACATCAATCCTAATTTCCAGCTCTCTTTCCCCCTCAGCCTGCACAACCCCAAGAAATCAACACCTTTCTCTGCCATGCAGTCCCTGAGGTTGTTCCATTTCTCTACAGGACTCCAGTGCTACCGGTCAGGAAATATCCCTACTAGAAATTCCAAGGACTCTCAGTTGTGGACAGTTCCATCCAAACTTCCATCAAGTTCATGCACACAATCATCTATTCCCTCCTGGAATGATCAGTAAAAAATTACATCCATTCAATGATGGCTCTCATCTTGCTGCCATTTGTTTCCATGCTCAGCCCAAGAGCACACGAACTAGCAGTAGTGAGTGAAGAGGAAGAAGAACAAGTGGACTAGTGAGAATAGGATGAACCAAGGGAAGAATGACCACAAAACAGCCCCCAAGGGATGTTTAAATATTTACATAAAGACAAGAGCCACATGGCCTCCCTCCTAAGAATCTCATGTAACCCCCTCTTCTCCATAAAATCAATTATGGGTAAATAAAATAATAATAACAAGACTTATCCCCTCAAGCCCCCTCTCTCGTGGAATCATATCCCCCTATCTCTTTTGTCCTTTTTGGTCTTGTATCCAGTGGTGTATTTTATTAATGTATAGGAAGTGTTACATTTCCTAGGCACTCTGGCCCTTTTTCAACTTTACCGACTCACTAGCCTAAGTCATATTTACATAATACATTATATTTTATAAGGGTTAGAACCGAGATGTTACTTAGACTGCGACCTGAAACATGCATGCACTGGTAGTATGTGGGCTCCTGCCATCCAACTAGTTCAATAAAAATAAGTAGCCATGCATAATGAAATTTCACACCTTTTTCCTATGCTTCTGTACAGTCCTGCAAGAATTGATTCACGAAGAAGGTTACCTAGTTCATTTATACACCTTCCTTGTACCTCTCTGTCGTGGAGATTACTGTCACTAGTACCTCATCCTTTCGACATTTACGCAATAATATGTAGGCCAAAACTTGCTTCGTGAACCTGATCTCTTGTTCACCGATGCACTTTACATCAAAACCATCTTTTCCTATGAATGTGTCGTACTTATCTTTGATGATCTTAGAGAGGGATCGCTCTCCCATTTTGACAAATAGTAAGGTCGGGTATTCACCTTCCTTGCTCAACCCTGTAATGCACACAATTAGTGTTGTATCAATTGGAATTGGGGGATCTAGCCAAAGTGTCCCCCCATGGATGAAACTAAGAAATACCTTGAAACATGCATTGATTTCATTACTCTGTCCAAAATGTGGAATTGTGAACAACTTAAGTATCCCATATTTTTCAAGACCTGACGCCCATTCCTGCACTTCCACCTAAGTTTTTCCCGTAGCGGGGTCTATCTTTGTGCATAAATATTGATCCATGGCCAACTCAGGGAAATTTTGTTGGACAACTGAGGGGGGGGGGTGAATCAATTGTTACCATGCTTAAACAATTATGCTTATTTTTAACTCTTTAAAGGGCACTCAATGGAAATCACAATAATGTAGGGAATTAAGCAATAGAACATTCAACATCATTCACACATATGAGATACACAGAGATAGATATTTCCTGAGGAAACCCTTAAAGGGTAAAAAAATATTCTTCTTTATATGATAAGTAATCTTTACATTCTGTACACTATCATACTTATGAGCACCAACTCATAATGAGGACACAACCTCTGTTTTGCAAGCTGCTACTTGCTGAGAGCACCAAATCTTTGATTTCTCTAGCACCAACTAGAAGAAAGCACCAACTGCCTATGTCTCTCTAGCACCCACTAAAAGGAAGCACCAACTCCCTGGCTTCTCTATCACCCACTAGAAGGAAGCAACAAATCCCTAACTGTTCCAACACCAACTGGATGGAAGCACCAACTTCCAGTCACACAGGCACCAACCTGTAAAACAAAAAACAACAGTTCTCCCTTGAACCACCTTGCCACCCTGGTTTCTCTGGCTACAACCAGATGGAAGCTACAACTCCCTATGTTCGAGAACCCACTTAAACCTCTGAGGACAACAGTCCTCTCTAGCACCTCCCTACCACCCTGAAATATAAAGTTTTCTATATATAAATTTATCACGGTGATACAATATTTATCCATGGCTTATCGGTCTCATCACTGTTCTGCTATACTTCTCTGCTCTATCTACATCAGTGTCTTCCTGCACCCCTTCCTTACACTTTATGTTCTTCTTCCTTTTATGCTCTATGTGCCATGTCCCATCTATGCATCATTACTCTTCTATGCATTTCAGCTGCTGCACTCTGCCTCCTTCTACACACCCGAATCACTCTCAACAACATCGCCCAAATATTCTCTATTCTATGTATTTATACTATCTGTGCACCTTGTGCATGCTCTATGCGCAATACTTCTGCCTTCTCTCCACACAACCATTGTTCTCCATATCAAAAAATTCGTTGCCACTCTGCATTGCCACCGCTTCACTACCTCGAGCATCAACACACTCTCTCTATTCTGCATGTTCTCCTCATGTCGAGTCCTCTTCTAGATCATCATTGCAACTCTTCAGCTTCTCTGGCTATTAAACCCATGCGTCCATCATCACTCAGTTTTATGCCGAGATTCCTTAGCCTATCTAGCAGTCGAGACTCTTCGTCTTCTCTATCATAGTCCAGCTCATTCCTCTGTTGTAGTTCCAGGCTCCCTCGGTTGTCCATCTGTCAATAGTCTGTGTGAACACCCTTCATTTCATTGCAAGATGTCTCGATACCCTTGATCTTCTCTGGAAATCACCTTGAAGTCTCTTCAAGTCCTCTGGCAGAAACCATCAATGGTTTCTAGCAGTTACAGTGTGAACCTTGAAATGGAGCCTAGCTATGCTAGCTCCTTCCACTTACGTGACCACCGGTGGTGACCACCGACTACATCGACATTTCGACATTTCGGCATTTCAACATTCTTGTGGTGAAGAGTTATCTTGATGCTCCATGTCGCAAACCCCAGAACTCCGAAAAAAGAGCTTAGTTGGACTAGCTTCAATCATTTCGGCATTTCGCATTTTGCCATTTCACGATTTCGCATGTCACGAATTCCTGTTGCGAGGCATCTCGACTCTCCAAGTCGTGATCTCTGAAATGGAGTTTAGTTGCTAGAGCCTTTCACAATTTCATAGTTAGGCACTTCGGGACTCCTATGATGAAGAGTCTCGACTCTTGACTCCTCCAACTCTCGTTATCCGAAACTCCGGTTGATGTGCCTGTTTCAGGATTTCCGACGTTTCGCATTTCGACACTTCGGGACTCCTGTGATGAAGAGTCTCAACTCTTGACTCCTCCAACTCCTGGTATCCAAAACTTTGGTTGATGTGACCGTTTCGAGATTTCGACGTTTTTCATTTTGCAACTTCGGGACTCCTGTGATAAAGAGTCTCAACTCTTGACTCCTCCAACTCCCGGTATCCAAAACTCCTGTTGATGTGTCTGTTTCAGGATTTTCAGCGTTTTTCATTTTGACACTTCGGGACTCCTATGATGAAGAGTCTCGACTCTTGACTCCTCCAACTCCCGGTATCCAAAACTTCATTTGATGTGCCTATTTCAGGATTTTCGGCGTTTCGCATTTCGGCACTTCGGGACTCCTGTGATGAAGAGTCTCAACTCTTGACTCCTCCAACTCCCGGTATCTTAAATTTTGAAATGGAGTCTTTGTTTCTGATACCCGTAATGGAATTTATCTTCTGATATTTCCATGCGATCATCGTTGTGTTGTTGGTCATGATCTTTTATATCAATGACAAACATGCATACTCTGCACTCTGCATGCACCTCTGCACTATCTCTTCTGGTCTTCACGAGCTTGCTCTACCGCGTCTTCCCAAAATACTTCTACTGCCTTCCTGACACATTATACTTGTACTCAATCCATCATTGTTGTTGTACTTGCCATCAATGACAAGCATACGCTGTCTGTAAAACATGCCAACACTCTCCCCATTTGGCATTGATGGAAACAAAGGCACCCGAACCTGTTATTTTCTCCCCCTTTGACATCAATATTAAAGACACCATGCTCCCCCTAGTTGTTGCAATATTTTTTGGAGGTATCATATATTCAATCAATACAAACTCCCCCTAACAGGATGGACTCTCTTAGGTGTGAGACGGGATGACACCCAGCTTCTGTCAGAGATATTCAAAAGGTGTCTTGGCTAGGGGTTTAGTAAATATGTCTGTAATTTGTTCTGTGGTTGGAATGTAATGGACCTGAACAATCTGATTGGTGACTTGCTCTCTCAGAAAATGGTATTTTGTGGGAATATGGTTGGTCTTGGAGTGGAATACAGGATTCTTGGACACACTGATGGCACTAGTGTTATCACAATGAATTAGGATCGGTGCAACATATTTTACCTCCAAGTTTGCAAGTGTCTGAATCATCCATAATACTTGAGTGCAACAGGTAGCAGTAGCAATGCACTCTGCCTCTGTATTTGATAAAGAAATGGAACCTTGCTTTTTACTCAACCATGCTACTAGAGAATCTCCTAAGAAGAACGCACCTCCACTTGTGCATTTCCTTTCATCCATGTAGTTAGCCCAATTAGCATCTGAGTAGACTAATAATTGAAAAATATGATTCTTAGGATACCATAGGCCATAGTTCATTGTTTCTTTCAAATATCTTAATATCCTTTTGACAACTAGCAAATGACTCTGTTTAGGTGCAGACTGATATCTTCCTACCATTCCAACAACATGTATTATGTCTGGACGAGATGCTGTGATGTACAACATACTGCCTATCATTGACCTATATGAACTTTGATCAACATCAGGTGAGTCATAATCCTTGCTTAATTTGCATCTAGTAACCATAAGCATGCCCATAGGTTTAGAATCTTCCATTTGAAACCTTTTCAACATTTCTCTTAGATATTTTTCTTGAGAAATGAACATCCCTTCAGACCTCTGAGTAATTTGCAGACCAAGAAAAAATGACAGTTCACCTATCATAGACATTTCAAACTCATACTCCATGGAAAAAGCAAACCATTGTACCAATGAATCCTTATTACATCCGAAGATGATGTCATCTACATAGACCAACATGATGAGAAAATCATTATCCTTTGTTTTGATATATAGATTGTTGTCAATTGTTCCTCTCTTGAACCCTTTGTCTTTGAGATACGTATTCAGTCTATGATACCAGGCATGGGGGGCTTGTTTTAACCCATATAAAGCTTTCTTCAGCTTGCATACTAAGTCAGGGTTATCAGACAGTTCGAAACCCCCTGGTTGTTCTATATAGACTTCTTCATTTAAATCTCCATTTAGAAAAGCTGACTTGACATCCATTTGATAGACTTTAAACCTTTTATGACAAGCATAGGCAAGAAATATTATGATAGCTTCTAATCTTGCTACAGGCACAAATGTTTCATCAACATCTAGTCCTTCTATTTGAGCATAGCCTTTACAGACCAATCTTTCTTTGTTCCTGACAAGTTGTCCCTACTCATTCAACTTATTCTTAAAGATCCATTTGGAACCAATGATATTTTCACCTTCAGGTCTATGAACCATCTCCCATGCATTGTTTTTCTCAATCTGATCAAGTTCATCATTCATTGCTTTAACCCAATGGTCATCTTTGCTAGATTCATTAAAATTCTTGGGTTCTAGCATGGCTATGAAAGCTATATGTGATTGTTTGGTGCTTTTGATTATGTTTCTCCTGGTTTGAACACCTTTTTCTTTTTCACCAATTATCTGACTTGAAGGATGATTCTTTTGAGTGATTTCGGAGGAGGAATTTGAAGTTGTTTGTTGATTTGAGTCTATCTAAGTATCTATGTCTTCATCTAATTCAAAGTCTTCATTTTTTGATTCTTGGACCTGTTCATCTTTAGATTTAGTTGTATCCTCTGTAGAAGACTCATTATTGTACACCTCTCTTGTTGGGATTCCTTCATCAACTTTTATGTCAATATTGTCAACCATTTTATGCAGCCTCTTATTATAGCATCTGTATCTTTTATTGTTTGTAGCATACCCTAAGAAGATACCTTCATCAACCCTATCATTATATTTTCCAAGGTTCTCATCATTATTCTTTATGTAACGTTTACTCCCAAAGACTTTGAAGTGTTTGATTGAAGCAGGTCTCCCATACCACAGTTCATAAGGTTTCTTGTCACTTTGTGGTCTGAGGTGGGATTTGTTAAGAACATGGACTACTGTGTGTATTGATTCTACCCAGTAGGCTTGACCAATGTTCTTCTCATTCATCATGGACCTGGCCATTTGTTGCATTGTTCTGTTTTTCCTCTCAACTACTCCATTTTGTTGGGGAGTTCTTGGGATTGTGTATTCTCTCTTGATCCCATGCTTATCACAGAATTCCTTGAAATCACTTGGCATAAATTCTCCTCCTCTGTTTGATCTTACTGCCTTTAACCTCTTTCCTATTTGATTCTCAGTTGAATCCTTAAATATTTTAAACTTCTCAAATGCTTTAGTTTTTTCCTTGAGAAAGGAAACCCAAGTAAGTCTAGAGTAATCATCAATAATCAGCATGAAGCAGTTTTCTTTCCCTGTGCCTTCCTATCTTGATGGTCCACATAAATCCATATGAATTAGTTGGAGTGGTTTCTCTGTTGAAGTAGATCTCTTGGCCTTAAATTGTGTCCTGGTTAGCTTTCCTACTTGGCAGGGTTTACACATAGAATCTTGGGGCTTTGATATTCTCAGAAGATCTTTTACTGCCTCAATATTTTTGAGCTTGATTAAGTGGTCAAAGTTTAGATGTCCAAGTCTCCTATTCCATAACCATGTTTCATCATACTTTCTTAAGTGGCATTCTTCTCTTTCTTCTTTTAACACATATACATTGTTTTTTGTTCTTATCCCTTTTGCAACTAGCTATCCTGAATTCACAGATTTTATTCTACAGTCTTTAGAGGTAAAAATGACTTCACATCCTTGGTCACGGACTTAACTGACACTAAGAAGATTATGTTTCAGACCTTCTGCAAACAACACATCTTGAGCTTTCCCTTTGCCATTACTCAAACTTACCATTCCTTTACCTTTTATTTTTCCTGGTGCATCATTTCCAAAAGTTACATTCCCTGATTTGCTTTCACTTAGAGTTAGAAAATTACTTTTGTCTCCAGTCATATGTTTTGAACATCCACTGTCAATATACCAGGGATTCTTTTGTATTTGGGCTGATAACACTAGTCCATCCTTGTCATCTGCTTTCTTCTTCCAAACCTTGACATTTTCAGCAGTGGGGATCAAATCTGGCTTGTAATTCCTTAAGTGACAATCTGCAGCTTTATGTCCATAGTTATGACAGATGTAACATTCTGGTTCACTAAATAGAAGATCATAGGGATTGTTATGCTCATAACTATTGTTATGTTTAACCTGCATCCTTTTCCCAACCATCGCATGATTTATAGTCCGAGGTTGTTTGTTGCTTGGTTGTCTCGATCTTTGTTGTGGGAGATGGTTATTCGTTGAATATCTTGATTGTCCATATCTAAATCTTAAAGAATAGATTATAGCTTTGTGACCAAAATTAGAGCACAAAAAACCATAACCATAGAAAAAACCTTTGTACCTTGAAAAATTCTGTCTTCTTTGAGGAGGTTGATTTCTTTCATGTTGATAATCTCTCTGATCTAGAGATTTGGTTTTGGTACTTTTTCTTTCATTCCTTCTTGGTGTCTGATTTTGTTTCTTTGTTTTTGCAGAGTGATTTTTGTCAATGTTTGAGGATTTGACAAACTTGATAGGTTCTGTATTACTTGGATGATCTCTACTTAATCCTTCTTCATAACTCAATCCAGCTTTCAACTTTGGGTTTCTTTGCTGATTTAGAATGGAGGTTAATCCTTCTAAGGCTTTAATACTTGGAAGATTTTGGTGATACAATCCCTTAAACTTCTCCATTTCTTTTCTAGTTTTTACTATCTCTTCTTCTAAGGCTTCACATCTTGCCTTCTTTTCTGATAAATGTTGTTTCAGAATGTCTTCGATTTTCTTTGCCTCTTCTAATTCCACTTTTATTAGGACAAGGTATTCATCAGGTTCTTTACTGTCTTTCTTGAACTATATCAACAATTGTTTTTGCTTTCTTTTCTTAATTCTGAGTTTGTCAATCTCTTCTAGTGCACTGAACGGTTCTCCTTCCATATCAACCACAGCTTCTTCTTCATTAGCCTCACTTCATGTGCTTTTATTATCATAATCCTCTTTTTCCATAAGTATGAAGTCATTTAGTTTATCTTCAATAGAGGAGTCACTGTCTTCATCATATGAAGGATCATCATCATTGTTTACACAAAGAATTTTCTTCTTAAAATTATTCTATTTAAAGAAATTTCTGTGTTTGTGCTTCTCCTCATCATCACATGTTTGATCCTTTATTTTGTGAGGACATTTATTTGCAAAATGACCTATCTTACCACAGTTGAAACATTTGAAAGGTAGTTTACCTTTGTATTTGCCTGATCCCTTCTTCAGTCTCTTCACAAATTTTGCTTCAATTTCATCAGGCTTAGAATCCTCATTCTTGTCTGCCTTAAATGATGCTTTTCTGGAGGTGAGTTTATCTTTAAATATTCTCATTTCATATGTAGTCAATGTTCCTAGAAGTCGATCAAACTCCAAGGTTCTTAGATCATTAAGTTCTTCTATAGCAGAGACCGTCAGGTTGAACCTATCTGGTAGAGATCTCAAAATTTTCTGAACTAAAGAAGGTTCCTCAATTTTTTCACCAAGTGCTTTCATTGCATTTACCAGTTCTTTAAATCTCAGAAAGTATTTTCCAATAGTTTCATCTTCTTTCATCTTTAGTTGTTCAAACTATACTCTATAGGTTTGAAGTTTGGCATCCTTTACCTTCTCATTACCTTCATAATTGCTAATGTGTTTGTCCCACATTTCTTTGGCAGTTCCTAGGTGCATAACTTTTATGAATTCTGCTTCTGCAAGCCCACTCAAGATAGCATTCATAGCCTTAGCATTGAAGCTGAATTCTAGCTTGTCATCCTTATTAGCTAGTACAAATGGCTTTACATAACCAATATCTACCACATCCCAGACATCTGCACCTAAAGCCATTATGTAGGTTCTCATTCTAACTTTCCAGAAGGCAAATTTTGTTCCATTGAATAGAGGGGCCTTATTGGTTCAATTTCCTTCATGGCTTGACATGTTTAAGCTCTAGGATCTACCCTTAGATAAAAGGGGTCGGCTCTGATACCAATTGTTGGACAACTGAGAGGGGGGGGTGAATCAGTTGTTATCATGCTTAAACAATTATGTTTATTTTAAACTCTTTACAGAGCACTCAATGACAATCAAAATAATGCAGGGAAGTAAGCAATAGAACATTCAACATCATTCACACATATGAGATACACAGAGACAGATATTTCCTAAGGAAACCCATAAAGGGTAAGAACCTTTTCTTCTTTATACAGTAAGTAATCTTTACATTCTGTACATTATCATACTTATGAGCACCAACTCATAATGAGGCCACAACCTCTATTTTGCAAGATGCTACTTGTTGAGAGCACCAACTCTCTCATTTATCTAGCACCAACTAGAAGAAAGCACCAACTCCTTGTGTTTCTCTAGCACCCACTAGAAGGAAGCACCAAATCCTTGGTTTCTCTGGCACCCACTAGAAGGAAGCAACAACTCCCTAAGTGTTCCAACACCAACTGGATGGAAGCACCAACTTCCAGTCACACATGCACCAACCTGTAAAATAGAGAACAACAGTTCTCCCTTGCACCACCCTGCCACCCTGGTTTCTCTGGATGCAACTAGATGGAAGCTATAAATCCATGTGTTCAAGCACCCACTTGAACCTCTGAGGACAACAGTCCTCCCTATAACCTCCCTACCACCCTGAAATATAAAGTTTTCTATATATAAATTTATCACAGTGATACAATATTTATCAATGGCTTACCGGTCTCATCACTGTTATGCTATACTGCTCTGCTCTATCTGCATCAGTGTCTTCCTGCACCCCTTCCTTACACTTTATGTTCTTCTACCTTTTATTCTTTGTGCACCATGTCCCATCTATGCATCATTCCTCTTCTGTGCATTTCAGTTGCTGCACTTTGCCTCCTTCTACACACCTGAATCACTCTCAACAACATCACCCATCTCTTCTCTGTTCTACGTATTTATACTATCTGTGCACCTTGTGCATGCTTTATGCGCATAATTTTTCCTTCTCTCCACACAACCATTGTTCTCCATATCGAAAAATTCATTGCCACTCCACATTGCCATCTCTTCACTACCTCAAGCATCAACACACTCTTTTTGTTCTGCATGTTCTCCTCATGTCGAGTCCTCTTCCAGATCATCATTGCAACTCTTCAGCTTCTCTGGCCATTAAACCCATGCATCCATCATCACTGGGTGTTATGCCGAGATTCCTTAGCTTGTCTAGAAGTCGAGACTCTTTGTCTTCTCTATCATAGTCAGGCGCATCCCTCTGTTGCAGTTCCAGGCTCCCTCGGTCGTCCATCTGTCAATAGTCTGTGTGAACACCCTTCATTTCATTGCAATATGTCTCAAGACCCTTTAGCTTCTCTGGCGATAACCCTGAAGTCTCTTTGAGTCCTTTGGCAGAAACCATCAGTGGTTTCTAGCAGTTACAGTGCGAAACTTGAAATGGAGCCTAGCTATGCTAGCTCCTTCCACTTATGTGACCACTGGCTACATCGACATTTCGTCATTTTAGCATTTCGACATTTGGCATTTCGACATTCCTGTGGTGAAGAGTTATCTTGACGCTCCATGTTTTGATCCCCAAAACTCTGAAAAAAGAGCTTAGTTGGACTAGCTTCGATCATTTCGTCATTTCGCATTTCGCCATTTCACGATTTTGCATGTCACGAATTCCTGTTGCGAGGCATATTGACTCTCCAAGTCGCGATCTCTAAAATGGAGTTTAGTTGTTAGCGCCTTTCACAATTTCTCATTTCGGCACTTCGGGACTCCTGTGATGAAGAGTCTCGACTCTTGACTCCTCCAACTCTTGGTATCCGAAAGTCTGATTGATGTGTCTGTTTTGGGATTTATGGTGTTTTTCATTTTGGCACTTCGGGACTCTTGTGATGAAGAGTCTCAAATCTTGACTCCTCCAAATCCTAGTATCCGAAACTCCGGTTGATGTGTCTGTTTCAGGATTTCAGCGTTTCGCATTTTGCAACTTTGAGACTCCTATGATGAAGCGTCTCAACTCTTGACTCCTCCAACTCTCGGTATCTGAAACTCCGGTTGATGTGTCTGTTTCGAGATTTTTGGTGTTTCGTATTTAGGCACTTCAGGACTCCTGTGATGAAGAGTCTCAACTATTGACTCCTCCAACTCTCGGTATCCGAAACTCCGGTTGATGTGCCTGTTTCGGGATTTTCGGCGTTTCGCATTTCAGCACTTCAGGACTCCTGTGATGAAGAGTCTCGACTCTTGACTCCTCCAGCTCCCAGTATCTGAAACTATGAAATGGAGTCTTTGTTTCTGATACCCGAAATGGAATTTAGCTTCTGATCTTGCCATGCGATCATCATTGTGCTGCTGGTCATGATCTTTGCCATCAATGACAAACATGCATACTCTGCACTCTGCGTGCACCTCTGCACTATCTCTTCTAGTCTTCACAAGCTTTCTTTGTTGCATCTTCCCAAAATACTTCTGGTGCCTTCCTGGCACATTATACCTGTACTCAAGCCATCATCGTTGTTGTACTTTCCATCAATGACAAGCATACGCTGCCTGTAAAACATGCCAACAAATTTTGCATGTATTTGATGTCATGATCCATAAACTTTAAGTTGGCCACCTTGTCGAGCATGTCCTCATCTTACCTAACACCCTTCAGGATTGGTGTTGTGGGTAATGGATATTTGGCATTCGTCAGTACTATAACTCAAGGTGCGTAATCTGTCCTTGGAGGAAAATAATCCATGTAAAACAATTTGGTAGGTGTCGGGCCCGAAGGTTCGATCACCTCTTCTACCTCAACATCTACCAGTTGCTTGGATTATTTTCTTTCTGCACTAGAGGGTGATCCAATTCGCAATGGTTCCATTTATGATATATGTTGAACTTGTGGATGAACTCTCTATATCTGTGCGGGTATTTGTAACTTGACTTGGGGAACTTTTGCTTTGTTTTCTCAAGCTTGCATGAAAAACATAACTTAGAATTTCCTTCCCACTCAGTATTTGGTGTGTTCGTGCCAACTATACCTATATTATCTTGCCTTAACTGTTGTGTCCAATCAGGCATTTGAAGTGGTAACTGGTTAACTAAATGATCTTTAAGTTCCAAATTTTCCTTATGATCCTCCTTATGTACTATTGATCAATCCTATATTTCCAGAGGCTTTTCGGATTTAATTTTTCTATGGTGTTTTAATGACCTGCCACATCGGCCATCCTGTTGTCTTTTCCATGCCTGATTGTATTTAACTTTCTTTTCATGTCATCCTATGTAGTAATGTGTTGTTCATCGTAGGAGTGTTTGTCCATATATGCCTGTTGAACTTGATGCAGTGTTCACTTCATGTAATATGATCGGTCGAACTGCACAAGTTTTGATACCTTGGGATTATGCTTACTCTTTTTCTTTCTTCTCTCACTACCCTTTTATTGTTTCTCTTTCCTTTTTCTACTTTCTATTTGGTTTTTGTTGTGTTTCTTGCTACTATGGTACACCTACTATAATACAGGGGTTTATGTGTTGCACATGTCACTATGCAGACGATCGATTGTCTCTATAGAGTTTCAATCGACCTCCATTCACCATTCTGTCCAAGATCTATCCATACAAGTTTCACAACCACACAACAACTGTCTCTGGTGTCTGCTAGATCACATAAGACCCTGACCAGTGCATTGAAAACTTCCCTGGATGATGTAGATACTTGATTTCATAGAGTTGTACCAGGTCACCGACTTGGAATTTCTTGGTTCTAATATGTCGATCATGTCATGACTTCTCTCTATCTTTCTGCACCTGTTGATGGAATCTAGCTAGAAACCTATCCTCCTCAAGTTGGACTAACTTCGCCAATATCTCCTCTATTGCACCTGTGTTTGAGAGCTCAGTGATGGTTTCAATGCACAAACTAGGCACAATGAATGCCATGCATCACTTCTTCCTAGCCATAGACTAACCAGAATGATGTCTACCATTTCAAATTCTTATGTGTAGCTATGTATGCCCATAGTATCCTAGGGATGCGTAAGTCACAATCATCTCTTCCAACATTGCAGATCTTTGTTAAAGCATTCTCCAAAATTGTATTGAAATCTTCTACTGTTCCATTAGCTTGAGGGTGATATGATGTATCGTTCTGATGATGAATCTGAAATTCCTCATTTAATGCAACAATGGTTCAATTAAGAAAGTGTGTACCTTGATCGCTAAGTAATATGCACGAATATCCAAACCCAGTGACTACATTCTCAAATAGAAATTGTTGGCACATGGGAAAACCCAGGGTTCAGCTCCAAGAGCACACCAACAAACCCTAACTACTGGCCCTTTTGGAAACACCTACGAAGTAGATGTAGTCTCATCCAAAGAAGTTATGAGGGGGTTGTAGGACAAATATGTCTACAACCAAAGGGAATATCAAGTGTATTTAACACAAGAACAATACAATGTTCATATATCACTTATCAACTTAGATCTATTATGAAATTCTACTATCAGATCTAACACAACAATGCAATCACAGTATATCAATGATAGAGACATAATATCAATCACACACCACACCAAATATACGTGGTTCAACCTCTCTCTAGGGCTACATCCACATAACTGTGCTATAATATATTGAGGTAAAGCATACAATTCTTGTCTATGCTCTTAGCTAGCAGATCTCTTCTCTTCTCCTCTCTTTCTCTCCCCTCCCTATGAACCCAGCTGCAGGGTTAATCCTCACACCCAGCTGAATATCTTACAATACCAGAAGGCTCTCACTCTTAGCACTTCTCTCTCTCGATACTCACTCACTCACATCAACAATACAACTAGATCAACAACAATATCGTACCAACCCAAAATACCAACCCGACCCAAGTCCTTTAGACCTTTATTTATACATTACAATAGCTCACCGACAACCTTAGGCCAAAACCTAGGTGTCCAAAACCCTAGATACCAATACCTTAGGTGTCTAAAACCCTAGGTCAACTTGACCCACATTTTCAGGGCTTCACTAGCCTATCTTTCCTTTCTTCTCGCGTAGTTCTCCAAATCATCCAATGGTGTATTTTTCCACTTGTTGAATTGTCCATGATCCTTATTCCTTGCTTATCTATCATCCCTGATATCCTCATCCAACGAATTTCTTTCTCGGGCTTCACTCCATATTTTCTGCTATTTTGTTCATTTCGACCCAATAACAATCACCGTGTCTTCCACGCAGTTCACATTCTCCCTTTTCTTCCTTGATCTTCGCTTGCTTCCATACCCAAGGGCCAACAGGCCCCCAACACTCACCTGTGACTCGTCCCGAGGCACTTCAGATCTGAGCTTCATGTTTTATTCCAACTCCAGGCTGCACAGTGCAGCCTCTGCATTCTGCTCTTTTCCTCCTCCCCATCCCTTGTGTAGACTATATTTTTTGTGTTTGGTACCCAGTTTCAACTGCACCTAGTACCTGGACCCTTTTATTCATGCTTTCACTGAGAGCTATGAGGCAGCTGGTTCTCATAATACAACTTTAGCCGACTCCCATTCACTAATCCTTCCTTCAACTCCCCATTCAAAGTCTTCAATTGCACAACTCCTCCCTCTATAACATGAGCGATCTCATACGGCCCTAGCCAATGTGGTTTGAACTTCCCAGGATGTTTTATGAACTTGTTGTTATATACTAGTACTAGATCACCTTGTTTGAATTCCTTCTTCTTTATGTGCCTATCATGATAGGCCTTATCTCTTTCCTTCTAAACCTGTTGATGGAATCCTGCAATGAATCTATCTTATTCCAATTCAACCAACTGTGCAAGCCTCTCTTGTACAGTGCCAGGGTCATCAATATCTGTAAACCAACAATTCTTAGGCTTGGTACCAGATATTCCATTGGAACAACAAATTCAAGACCATATACCAACTTGAAGGGGGTCTGCATTGTTAGTTTCTTGCAAGTGGTTCTATAGGCCCATAATACTGCTGGTACTCTCAAATCCAAATCATCCATGTTCACACTGCAAATCCTCATGAGCGTTGTTTCCAAGATCTTGTTGAATGCTTCAACTATCCCATTTGCTTGTGGATGGTATAGTGTGCTCTTCTGATGGTGGACTACAAATTCTTCATTCAAGGCTTCAATTGTCTTATTTATGAAATGTGTTCCTTGATCACTCATAAGGATCTTTGGGCATCCAAACTTGGTTATGATGTCATCAAATATGAAGTGCTCAGTTGTAGTGGCAGTACATTCCTTGATTTCTCTTGCTTCAGCCCATCTAGTCAAGTACTCTGTCGCAGTAATTACACACCTTGCTCCTATACACTTTCCTGGTGGATTTATAGGTCCAACGAAGTCAATGGCCCATTTCTCAAATGCTTTTAGGGTCAGCTATGGTGCTAATGGAATTTCATCTCTTATGGACGGTTTCCCAACTCTTTGGCATACATCACAGGCTCTGGAGTAGTATTTAGCATCTCTGTGTAAGGTAGGCCACCAAAGGCCAGCTCTAAGAACCTTCTACGCAGTTTCTTTTTCTGCATAATGTCCTCCTACAATGCCTTCATGAGATTCTGCAAGGATCAGTGGTTGTTCTGCCTCCATAAAACATCTTCTCAATATCTCATTAGGTCCCATCTTGTATAGATGTCTGACTATAAGTGAGAAATCTATAGTGTGCACTACTAGTTGTTTCTTCTGAGGAATTGTGTACTCACTAGCTGTCATTCTTGTTGATAGGAACTGGGCTATCTCTGCGAAGTGGTCATCGATATTTCTAATGGACAATAGATTTGCATCCGGTAGTGTATCCTCCAAACTGGTCGACTCTTCTCCATGTTCCAACCTCGACAAGTTGTTAGGACCTTTGTTCATTTTTCATGGCTTTACTATGATCTCAAAATCATATTCTTGAAATAGCAACAACCATCTGCATATCCTTCCCCCCAACACTGGCTTGTTGGCTAGGTATTTCAGGGCGGAATGATCAATAAACATTTTAAAGTGTCCTCCCAAGAAGTAGTGGAAAAATTTCTGTAATGCATACACCATGGCTAACCATTCTCACTCAGTGGTGGTGTAATTAATCTCAATAGTGGATAACTTCTTGCTAGAAAAATCTAACGGGTGGTCAATATATCCTTCTCACAGTTGTGCTAACACAGCTCCTAAAGAAATGGAATATGCATCGACATGCACATGAAACTCCTTGGTCCAATATAGGAAAACCAGAATGGGTGCAATAACCATTTTTTGTTTTAGTGTGTCGAAGCTCTGCTGGCATTCCTTTGTCCAACTAAACTGACAATCATTCTTCAACAACTTCTCCATGGGTGTTGTAATTTGAGCATATCCCTTAATGAACTTTCTGTAATATCCCGTGTGTCCCAGCACAATGCGTAGCTGTTTAACTGAAGTAGGAGGGGGTAGATAAACTATAATGGCAATTTTGGATGGATCTACCAGCAATCCTTGCTTACATACTATATGACCTAACATAACTCCAAATGGTGAAAATAAAATACATTTCTTTGGGTTTAAATAAATTTGGCAGTACCTTCATTTATCCAACATTAACCTTAGACATTTAATATGATTCTTCAATAAACTAAAAACAGTCCAATCATCAAAGTATGCTTCTAAACATTTATGCATAAATTCCTTGAATTCTTCGACCACTACCCTGGAAAAGATGGTTGGGGAATTCTTCAATCTGAATGGCATCACTGTATATTGGTAGGATCCCCATTCTATTGCAAATGTGGTCTTATGGCGATCTTCCTTGGAAATCCGGATTTGATGGTATCCTGAAAATTCATCTGTAAAGGAATATACTTCCTGTCCTCCCACATTATATAACACTTCGTTGGTGAATGGTGTAGGGAAGGGGTCACGCAAACAAGCATCATTCAACTTCCTGAGATCTACGCATATCCTGATTTCTCCTGTTTTCTTGTCTTGCATCACCATAGGGCTCATACACTCTGACTCTTCAATGAGCTCTATAATTCCTGCTTCCAACATTCTGTCGAGCTCAATTTTCACTTTCTCCTTATATTTAGGGTTCAGTCTGTAAGGTCTCTATTTAACTGGTCTTGCATCTATCTTTAAAGGAATCCTCATCTCTCCCATAGGTCATTTAATTCCCTTCATATCAGTGAATTTGGTTGGTAACAAGTCCTGATATTCATGCAGTAACTCTGTAATTTTGTCAATGGTGGCAACATCCCAATAGTCTCCAACATTTGCAAAATTTGGTGTCTTCTTTGTTCCAATGTTGACCTTCTTAATCTTAATCGGTTGTCAAAGAAATGGTATCTCAACTCCTGATCCTTTCACATCTCTTTGGCCCTCTGTTTCTACGATGTTCACCTTCCTCGAATCATATTCTTCATCGGCATTGATGTTGTAACAACCTTGCAGTTTCTGGAGATGCACAGTCCATTCATCCTCTTCTTATTCCAAAGGAAGGCTAGATGCCTCCTCGAATACTTTCTGTCTCACAATCCATAATTCTTGATCTACTGATGGATATTGAATTTCAAATAAGAAGGTAGTTACAAAATTACGAGTCATACCTTGCCAATCTATAGTGATGAGGTGCCACTCTACTTGAAGGTACCATTTGATAGGTGTCATGTCCAGCGTGTTGATGAACTTGTTCACCCACTGCTCTTGAGGGATGTTGCTCTAGGATTCCTCATAGCTTTGCACATGGTCCTTTGGGCATCTTTGACCTGTGTAGCGAACTTCACAACCTTCTACTTGTGCTAAGAAACTCGTTGTCATCAAGGTATGGCACTGTATCCAATTTGTAATGTTACTTTTGTGTGCCCCCCACCATCTTGATGGTGTGGCTTTCAAGGCCTCATCCATTGCCAATAATCTCTATTGTATTGGTACACTTTCTTCAAAGTCCGATAAGAAGGTTTCTAAAGGATTTACACCATCAAAGGTGGGTAAGTTACTTATTGTTGTGCCGATCCAATGGACTTCTCTGGTTAATCTAGAACATATTCTTGTAGATACTTCATACATCTTATTCTACTAGTTCTCTAGTGCTTCTTCTGATTATGATGAACATGCGCTATCACTTCGCCAACTTAAGCTTCCATTGGCTGTGGGATTAATGTAATCCTGTTGTCTAGCTGTTAGCTTGTATATATTTTCCAGTGCATATGCATGGTATTCTTCTCTGATAGGTTCTGTGTACCGCTGACCTTCATTTGGATCTAAGGGTGAAATTACCCTAAGACCATCTCTTTCAAAAGTCATACGTCTTTTCTTTAAGTCAACAACAATAGAGTTATTGAAGGCCCAATTAATTCCTAACAACGCAGGGTAAGGGAAACTGTCATCAATTATTTCAATTACCTCAAAATATGCAAATGTTCTTACTCCATCAATGTCCATAGGGACATGTTCTAATCTGCCAAAAGGGCTTATAGATTTCTGATTGGCCAACCTAAGCCTGATAGGGGAATAGATCAAATTTGGTTTTCCCATTAGCGTCCAGGTTTGCTTCATCATGACATTGACCTCCGAACCTAAGTCAAGGACTACATAATCTATCTCATACTCTCCTATTTGAGCATTCAAATGTAATTCCTTATTTGTCATTCTCTTCTTACCAATTTGGTGTACTTCCCTATTTAGTAAGGTCTCTATTTTTCCTAGCTCATATTTTCTGATTAGATTTTGTAATGCTTGTACAAAAATTTCAACTTGAACCAACTTAATACAAGTATACAAAAATTCCATGAGATTTCTTACCTCTTTTCCTTATTTTGGTGAAGCAGACTGATCAAATGCCAGAGGCATTCCATATTCTCTCACTTCTAGTCTTGTCTTTGATGCAGAGCCTTGGTCTCCTCTGAAT
Organism: Picea glauca; assembly: GCA_000966675.3. Lineage (NCBI taxonomy): Eukaryota > Viridiplantae > Streptophyta > Pinopsida > Pinales > Pinaceae > Picea > Picea glauca. Next base: position 148,262 of record JZKD02S1579018.1, read on the forward strand.
TCTTTTATGTCTTCCTCAAATATTTTTCTTTCTCTCTTTGCATCAAATGTTTGTGTCTTCTATGTAGCTTTCCTGATTCCTGAATATTTTGTGGTCTTCCCTTGGGTCATTCTGTCATCTCCTGTAACAACACCTCCTCTTGTTATAACAACAACTCTAGGGTCTTCTCCGCGAGGCTCAGCATATATCAGTTGCACTTGCGGGTTCTGTTGAGGTCCTCGTCTTTCTTGAAGCTTAGCTAGCAACACAAGACAATATTCTATAACATGGTCAAACGAGCTGCAGTAGTTGCAAGTGGTACAAGGGCTCTGACAATCCCTTGCAAGGTGTCATGGTTGTGCGCAATGATAACAGATGATTTATCCTCATCCTCCACCCATTCCTCCTCCTCATCCTCTTCCTATGAATTCACCACGAGGATGAAGTTTCCTCTCCTAGGAGAGTTATATTGCGTAGTGTTTCCTTCTTTCTGTAATTCGCCTTGAATCTTATATATGTCTCTCGACCTTTCATGCGTGAGATCGTAAGCCCTACAATACCTATCATCATGTCCTACAGACTTATAGAATGTATAGTACAAATTTGTAGGTGTCTGAACATACTTTTGCATGTAGTAGCACTCACCAGGGAGATGCTTGTTTCTACATACCTCGCACCAAGGTAAGGTGAATTGATTCAAAGGGATCAGAGCTCCAGAAGCTAAGTATTCATTGAATAGGGGACATTGTTCCTTGTCATGGCCTTCAGATCCGCATCTGACACACCAGATGTCTTCTCTTTTATCTTTTCCCTTGTCTTTCTACATATCTTTGACCTGCAGAGATAAACTAGTTATCTGACTCAAGATCTGACTCATACCTGAGATGGATTCTCCCATAGGGGCTGATTCTAACTTCATGGCAATCTACAACATCTCAGAGTGTGAAGCAATTTTCTGTTGCATCAGGGGAACTATGATGTGTGGTAAGAGGACATCAATGAATAATTCTTTGTTCTGTTCATTTGGGATCTAGAAAGTCAATCGGCCTGTTAAGATTTTGAATCTTTGATTGAATTCCCAAATAGGTTCAACCACCTTTTGCTTGATCTCTTTCAGCTCTGTAATAAATTGTGACTCTAACTTGGGTTTCTTGAACTCTGTAATCAACCCATTCTTAATCTGATTCCATGGCTTAGGCTATGCAAGTCCTTGAACAAGCTTCATGTATGAGCTCAGTGCGCGGTCCCTTCGAGTGGTATTGAACTGGGTTCTTTTGACATCTTCATCAGTGACATTTTTAATATTCCATACAGCTTCACATAGGAACCAGTGTTGGTCAGGATCTTCAGATCCATCTCCCCTAAAAATAGGAAGCCTCATCTCATCTGCCATAGATCTTGTTAGGGTCCCTGACTAAGTATGTGGTGGACTGCTATTGACAATGCTCTAGGTACTCTGGTGACTAGGATTACTCTAGTTGCTTAATACAACTGAATCAACAGGAGGGATAACAATACTTACTTCGATGGTCTGTGTAGTTTCTGAAGTTTCAGGTTATCTTTGGTGAATCTCTTTAGCTTCTCCTTCCTCTACCCTAGCAGGTTTTGAATGTTCTTCATCTGTCAAAATCTGCCTCTCCTCCACTGTAGAAACCCTCCTCCCCGTAGTTCTTCTTAAACAGGTTTGCAAGGTGAATTTCTTGGAACACTCTCCCACTGCGTGTATGTCTAGCTTCTGTGTCACTGTCGCTATCCGAATTATTGAACATTAGCCTTTCTCGATCCAACCAATCTATTGTATCTTCAAGATGTTCTTCTCATGCAATAGAATCTTGATTCTCAGCTTTAGAAAATGAAAAAATTTCCCTTTGGGTCCCTTAAAGAAATATCTCTCGGCTTGGCTGTATGATACTACTCTGTCAACAACGAACTCTGTGATGTACCCTCCAATGGTGCTATCGAACTAGTGATTTATTGCTCGTAATATAGCGCTATCAACTCTTTTTACCTTCTTGATCAACTCCGATGTCCAAACCACAAGAGGTCTAGATCGGATCTCAAACTGGGTATCTGCTAATCTAGCTAGCCACTCATATAGCTCCTGATGGATTCCTCCAAAGCAAATTTCCTGTAGATCAGTAAATATATATTTCTCTAGCCAATCTTCTGAGATAAGATTAGGTTCTTGTTCTGGGCTTCAACGAAGTCCTTTTCTTGATCTTCTATCCACTTTTGAATATTTGTTTTTGATGGAAACCACCTTGAAATTCCCTCAAGAAAATTATGGTCCCGACAATGGAACAATTTGTTGGCACAGGGGCAGACCCAGGGTTCAACTCTAAGAGCACACCAACAAGCCCTAACTATTGTCCCTTTCGACAACACCTATGAAGCAAATGCAGTCTCACTCGAAGTCGTTATGAGGGGGTTGTAGGACAGAGATGTCTACAACCAAAAGGAATATCAAGTGGATCTAACACAAGAACAACACAATGTTCATATATCACTCATCAACTTAGATCTATTTTGCACATCTACTATCGGATCTAACATAGAAATGAAATCACAGTATATCAATGACAAAGACTGAATATCAATCACACACCACACCAAATATACATGGTTCACCCTCTCTCTAGGGCTACGTCCATAGAAATGTGCTATAATATATTGAGGTAAATCATATTGATCTTGTCTGTGCTCTTAGCTAGCATATATCTTCTCTTCTCCTCTCGTTCTCTCCCCTCCCTGCGCACCTAGTTGTGGGGTTGATCCTCACACCCAACTAGATATCTTACAATACCAGAAGGCTCTCACTCTTAGCACTTCTATCTCTCGACACAATACTCACTTGCATCAACAATACAACTAGATCAATAGAAATATCGTACCAACCCAAGATACCAACCTGACCCAAGTCCTTTAGACCTCTATTTATACATTAAAATATCTCACTGACAACCTTAGGCCGAAACCTAGGTGTCCAAAACCCTAGGTGTCTAAAACCCTAGGTCAACTTGACCCACATTTTCAGAGCTTCGCCAACCTATCTTTCATTTCTTCTCGCGCGGTGCTCCAAAGAATCCAACGATTGTTATAAAAACAGGACCGTGGAGCAATAAAATAAAACAAATGTGGAAACAAAACATAGAAGATACACAATACAATAGAGACACAGATTTACATGGTTCACCTAGTGTGGGCTACGTCCACCAGAGAAATTGCTAGGTCCTTCCTTTATTATTATCCAACATATGAAGGGATACAACCTACAACAAACCCATTGTAACATCCTCTTCTTTCTCTCGTAGTCTCCTATCTCAGAATACAATATTCGCCATCAACCATAGCCGCAATACATTTCCCTCATAAAAGAGGGCTGCCTTCTAGGGAAAAAACCCTAACATAATCTCTACCATTAGATATGAAACCTTATAATGAACGGTCCAGATTTACAATGAAATTACAATATACATTTACAAGGCAATTTTTCCTTCGGGGGCTTTGACCCCAGACCCCCACTGGGGCCCCGCTTTCCCACGGACCCCGCAGAGGGGGTACGCCCCCTATGCACTCCCCCACATGGAAGAGTGTACATACTTCTAGGGTGTAAATACTTCATGGGGTATTAACATGACTGAAAGTAAAATACCTCTGAATTGAGAAGATAATCAGGCTCCACAACCAACAATCTCCCACTTGGAGACTTATCTCAACAACTCCACGGTTGTTGTATATGCTGAAATCTGAACCTTCTTGGACCTAGAAAATTCCTCATCTTCGTATTCATTCTTGAAGACCAACTGAAATTGAGCAGGAACTCAGTTTCTCCTTGGTTACTCCCTTTGTTAACATGTGTGCAGGATTCTGGCTAGTGTGTATCTTTTCCAACTTCAAATGTCCATCTTCCAAGGTGGATCGTATGAAGTGGTAACTCAACTGTATATGCTTAGTCTTTGAATGGAAGGATGAGTTCTTTGCAAGATGAATGGCACTCTCACTGTCACAGTACAACCTACTATTCTCTTGCTTCTTTCCAAATTCTTCCATAAACCTCTGTAACCAAATCATCTCTTTACTAGCCTCTGTAGCAACAACATACTCTACCTCTGTTGTTGAAAGTGCAACAACCTTTTGCAGTTTTGAAATCCAACTTATTGATGTTCCACCTATAGTAAACACATACCCTGTGGTACCCCTCCTGCTATCTTTATCACCTGCCATATCTGAATCAACATATCCTTGTAGAACAATTTCTGAACCTCCAAAACCAAATGCATGATTAGCAGTACCTCTCAAGTATCTAAGAATCCACTTTACTACCTCCCAATGTTCTTTACCTGGATTGTTCATATATCTGTGCACAACTCCCACTGCATGTGAAATATCTGGTCTTGTGCAAACCATTGCATACATCAAGCTGCCAACTGCTGATGAATATGGGACCCTGGACATGTATTCTATCTCCTCCTGTGTCTTGGGACACATTTCCTTAGTTAATTTGAAATGGCTGGCCAAAGGTGTACTAACTAGTTTTTCATTCTGCATTCTAAACCTTTCCAACACCTTTTCTGTGTACTCACCCTGAGACAATGCCAGTTTGCGATTTTTCTTATCTCTTGTTATTCTCATACCAAGGATTTTCTTTGCAACACCCAAATCCTTTATCGCAAATGAACTGGATAATTTATTCTTGAGCACATTTATATCCTGCATATTAGACCCTGCAACAAGCATGTCATCTACATACAATAGCAAGATAATAAAGCTTCCATTTTCTAGCTTTTTAAAATAAACACAGTGATCAGAATGACATCTATTATAACCCTGTTCTATCATAAACCTATCAAACTTCAGACACCACTACCTTGGAGCTTTCTTTAGGCCATATAAGCTCTTCTTCAACCTACATACCAATTTCTCCTTCCCTTTGACCTCATACCCTTGTGGTTTCTACATATAAATCTATTCCTCCAAATCCCCATGGAGAAAAGTTGTTTTTACATCTAACTGTTAAAGATGCAAATCTTATACTGCCATAAGACTTTAAATAGTTTTAATTGAAGTCATTTTAACAACAGGAGAAAATATTTCATCAAAATCTATACCTTTTTTTTGTGCAAACCCCTTTACGACAAGTCTAGCCTTGTACCACTTTTCTCCTCCATCTTCTTCCTTCAACTTGTAAACCCATTTATTCTGCAATGCTCTTTTTCCTGCAGGCAACTGAACCAAGTCCCAAGTATGGTTATTTACCAGGGAATCCATTTCCTCTTTCATGCCTTGCTCCCACTTCCTTTTGCTGTCTACCTGCATTGCCTCTTCATAACATTCTAATTCACCAGAATCAGTCAACAATAAATAATACAATGAAGGAGAGTATTGTTCAGGGGGTATACTTAACCTGGTATATTTTTTAACAACACTTGCAGGTGTTTGAGGTACCTGTTGCTCCTATTGTTGTACATTTTGATTTTCTGGTTCCTTTGGAATTTCTTTTTCAGTGATCTCATCAAGCACTGTGTATTCCTGTTTTTCTTTTTCTTGTTTGTTTCCCTGCAACTGATCTTTGTACATGACCTTCTCATTGAATATCACATCTATACTCCTAATTATTTTGTTATTTTCATAATCCCATAAGTGATAACCAAAATCATTAACTCCATATCCAATAAAGGTACACTTCTTGGATTTTTCCTCAAGCTTTGTTCTATTTTCTTTATCAATATGGACAAATGCTTCACAACCAAAAGTTTTCAAAAAAGAATAGTTTACCTTTTTTTCTATCCATTCCTCCTCTGGAATTATACCACCCAAAGAGATTGAAGGTCCTATGTTTATTAAGTAAACAACACTATCTACAACATCTGCCCAAAACTGTAATGGAAAACCAGCATACAATCTCATACTCCTTGCATGCTTCATGATTGTCTTGTTCATCCTTTCTGACACACCATTTTTTTGTGGTGTTCTTGGAACTATCTTCTCTCTACGAATCCCATGGTATGAACAGTAATCATCAAACTCCTTGCTGCAATATTCACCTCCATTATCTGATATAAGACACTTCAAATTTTTTCCTATCTCATTCTCAACCAAAGCTTTCCATTTCTTAAAAGTATCAAAAACATCATATTTTTGTCGAATGCAATAAACCCAAGTTTTTCTAGTTGCATCAATAAAAGTAAAATAATAATGAGATCCACCAAGAGATGATACCTGAGCTGGTCCCCATACATCTGTATGCACAATATCTAACCTTTCACTCTTCTTTTCTTTTCCGACTCTAAGAAATCCGACTCTCTTATGTTTTCCATAAACACAATGCTCACATAAGTCCAAATCAATTTGTTTAAGATCTAGCAACAAATTTATTTTTTGAAGTATCTGCATCCCCTTCTCAATCATGTGTCCAAGCCTATGATGCCCCAGTGCTATATCCACTCCTATAGAAGCTAAAGAGATAGAAGAGTCAATATTACCAGTACATAAATACAATGTACATACCTTCTCTCCTTTTGCTATCACCAATGATCCTTTGATGACCTTCCACATATTATCTGTAAATATGGATATACAACCTTCACTTGCCAACTGTCCTGTTGAAATTAGATTTTTCCTTAAATCTGGAACATGTCTTACTTCTTTCAACAACCATTGGTTTCCATTGCGTTTCTTTATTTTTACCTTTCCCATTCCAACAATTTTGCATG